>JBBBDQ010000127.1:1165000-1422500 GCA_037127315.1 Ascarosepion bandense | reverse complement strand
TTGTTATCTGACTTCAATGGTGAGAAAATAATTTAAAAAGTTGAATTAAAGGAAGATAACTAGAACATCAGGAAATGGCATGGTTCATGGAACAAGAACAATATTCAAAATGAAGGGTTTGGTTTGAAATTTCAATCAGCTGAAGATGGCTAGAGCATACAAGTCGAAATGTTGTGAATATGAATATGGCAATAACGATGAGGACAACAGTCCGAACAATGTAAATAATGCCTTTGTTATTTGTTATCACATTTTCACCATTGTGTCATCCAGCCTTTAACAGGTATATGTCAATATGGGTAACCGACAAAGAATTTTAAAAACCATCCATTTTAATTCTCACAGGACAGTAGCTTAGTGGATTAAAGCATTGATTAATTTGGCAGCATAGTAATTGTCAGTTCAAACCCTGAGCTGAGCAGTGTACCTAGACTCAATGGAAACGAGATGAGCACTAATTGAGCATTACTAAAATAAAAAGTACAGGAGATATTCCTGGGTTGTATATTAAAAAAAAAAAAGTATTCACTTCAAAATTCCCAGGAGGTTAAATCAACAATCTCCTGATGAAGGCCGGCACATACAACTACTGAAACTTTCTGATTGCAACAACAAAGATGCGCACAATAGTCTACATGCAAATAGTGTAAATCATTAACTTGATCGTGTATTAATTTTTAGATGAGTTGTTTTATGCATTAGTTAGACCCAACTAATCTGAAGACAACAATCAACTATTAATATACACAACTCTTTCTCGTTTGTTAAAACTAATAATGTCAAAGTATTTTCTTAAAAGTGCAACGACACAAAGAGAGAAAAATAGTCACACCCAAGTTGAAACTTTATCCAAAATAACTCACCAAATAATTGAGTACAACTATTTTGCAAGAAAAAATCCTGTCATGGTTATTATCAAATTCAAGGCATACATTCTTAATTAGCTATTTAATGAAATTTTTAGCCACAGTTGTTTGGCAGGTTGTTTTTTAGTACACATATCAGTTGGGATGGCTAGTTAATCCCTATTGCAGGTGCCTGTGCAGACATTTATATTTCTTTAATACCCAGAGCCAACCAGCAGTTTATATTGCAACTATGCTGAGCAGTCCTTAGTTGCAGTTTCTGGGAAAGAGAGTGAACACTTTGCCATGATCAGTAGTTGAATAAAGCCAGCCTGTTCACAACCTCAGTCACAATGACTTAGGCTAGCCATCAATAAATTCTGAACAGTGCCTTCTAACCAATTTTACTCATAAAACCCAGGGTATGGTTTTTCAGGCACTTCCTAATGCTGCCTCTCACTGGGATCATCTCCCTCGTCCAATATTATCAAAGTCACCTCTTTGAAAAATCAACTATGGTCAGAAGTCAGAACGCTAACACAAATCCACATTATAACCGTTTCAAAAACACACATGTAAGATTGCATCTTCTCAGGCCAACATTATCAGCTGACATGAAGTGGAATGACTATATTGAATCCATTTCCCTGTCAGCTGATGAGAAATTTAGTACACTGTGTTGTGCTAGACAATCTTTCTGTTATGGTACCCTTATATGGATGTGCGTTGTGGAACAGTGGATATCGGCTCGGAACGAGAAATCGGAGAACCGAGTTCGAATTCCAGTTGAATTCATTGCATTCACTTACGCGCAAATACCCTTGGGAAAGGTATTAATCCGTCTCTTCCCTCCAGTTATGGGTTAAATAATAGGACAGATTGGGTTCTATAGCCTTGGTCGGCAACCAGTCTACCGTAGAAAGCAATGGCAACCTACTGCGGGATAATCTTCTGCCCAGTCAGTCATGTCTCTTTCGAGACATGATCGCCCAAGCGTGTATCGCGCATGGCACTTAACTGACTGACTGACCCTTATATGAGGAATGAACTCTTCCTCTTGTTATATGTATTTATCTGCATGACTTCCGGAGAGCAGTCAACAAGAGCAGTTAACGGTAGCTGATGACAGCTATTAGTAAGGCAATAAGCAACGTAATAAGACCTTCAGACTTAATTATTTCTATATTTACTTATTAGTAACACTTCCTTTGAATATCTTGTTTCTTGTTATATTTGAAGGCATTATTTTGAACCTACCTTCTTGCTCCGTGTCTTACTTCTGGCACAAACCGGTCGCTACAACTTTGGGGTGAAGTTTCACCACAACTCCACAAAACTTTCTCTCCAGAATCTATCCGATATATCTTTAAGACTACCATTCTTCCAGGCTTAGAATATTGCTGCCACATATGGGCCAATGCTTCCACTATTTATCGAGAGATCCTTGATAAAATCTAAAGAAGAATCTGCAATATTTTTGATCCTGAAGTGGGGGCTCAGCTTCAATCACTTTCACACCACCATAAGGTTGCCTCTCTTTGTCTTTTCTACAAATACTCTCATGGTAATTGTTCGGATGAGCTTCTTGCATTGGTATCTAGATTAGATGTGCATTGTGGTATAGTGGATATTGGCTCGGAACAAGAAATCGGAGAGCTGAGTTTCAATTCCGGTTGATATTCATTACATTCACATACGCACAAATACCCTTGGGAAATTTATTAATCCATCTCTTCCCTCTAGCTATGGGTTTAATAGCAGGACAGATTGGGTTCTGTAGCCTTTGTTTGCAACCAGTCTACCACAGAAAGTAATGACAACCTACTGTTGGAAAATTTCTGCCCAGTCAGTCATGTCTCTTTTGAGACATGAGCACCCAAGCATGTATCACATATGGCACTTAATAATTGATTTTATGAATTTAAATGCAATGTGCGTTGTGGTTCAGTGGATATCAACTCAGAATGAGAAATCGGAGAGCCGAGTTCGAATTCCAGTTGAATTCGTTGCAATCATATATGCACAAATACCCTTGGGAAAGGTATTAATTTGTCTCTTCCCTCCAGTTATGGGTCAAATAACAGGACGGATTGGGTTCTATAGCCTTGGTTGGCAACCAGTTTACCGCAGAAAGCAATGGCAACCTACTGCGGGATAATCTTCTGCCCAGTCAGTCATGTCTCTTTTGAGACATGATCGCCCAAGCATGTATCATGTATGGCACTTAACTGACTGACTAGATTAGCAACTAGATCTCATCAGTTTACTGTTGGGTTAACTAGATGTAACCATAAAGTCTATGCTAACAGTTTCTTTTCTCACACTTCTCGTTTATAAAACTCTTTTCTGACTCCATGTTGCCCATCCAACTGCAATCTTCAAAAATTTAAATGTAATGTGTTACGTGTCAAGTGTAACAAAAGAAAAAGAAAAGATTGACCAAAACTCAGAGTTAAAAATCAAAAACGAATAGTTAATTTACAATAAACACAAAATGATATATATACAAAATTTACAATTCTTTGCATTCAAAACAGAAAACAGATTTCTACTGGCAGAGTGACAGGTAAGTGTTACGAAGGGGAAGGAAGGTGTCAAATATCTTTACCCAGTAAAGATAGCGAAGAAGTTTAAGTGCTATACTTTTAGGTAATCCTCAAATGTGTATATCAAGAATAATTATTAGTTTGGTCAATAAAAGAGACAAAAACCTTTTTTTTATCCTTTTAATTCCATGAGGTTCTCTTTCAGGTTTTAGTTGGTCAGCAATTTTTCTTAGGGATTCTTTCGGCTGGATGCACAGATCCACGAATCAGGCCAGCGAATCCTATTAACAACTACTCTCTTCCCAAAACCTATTCTTATAGGGGCTAACACCAAATTTGCAAATTTCTAAAACATTTAGAATTCTCTCAATTTTACAGTAACATTCTGGCATCTTCCAAACTGTTCCATTCTTAATTTCTCTATTTCTACGACTATGTAGCAGCCACAGATCTATTTCCTTTCGCGAATCAGTGCCCCCGACAGGAGATTCGGTCACTCACTGACCAATCAACGCGCGGAGCGCATTGATTCCTCTCTAGAACTATTTTTCCTAGTCCTGTTTGTAGAACGGAGGAAAGCCAGAGAGAGCCACGAGCCCGCGGCAGTAACGGACGCCTCTCTCACATCGCTGCCACTGATTCCCCATGGAATGCTTCCACGGAAGACGCTGCTGCTAGCTTCACCATGGACACTTACAGACGCTGCTGCTAGCTTCACCATGGACACTTACAGACGCTGCTGCTAGCTTCACCATGGACACTTACAGACGCTGCTGCTAGCTTCACCATGGACACTTACATACTATCTGCTGCTAGCTTCACCATGGACACTTACATACCACCAATCTTGTACATTTACTATGTAATAAACCATTCTTTGTTGTTATTCTAAAAAAAAAAAAAATTTTTTTGTTACTGCCGCGGGCTCGTGGCTCTCTCTGGCTTTCTTCCGTTCTACAAACAGGACTAGGAAAAATAGTTCTAGAGAGGAATCAATGCGCTTCGCGCGTTGATTGGTCAGTGAGTGACCGAATCTCCCGTTGGGGGCACTGATTTGCGAAAGGAAATAGATCTGTGGCTGCTACAACTACTTCATGAATTAAAACTTTTCTGTAATGACAGATAGGATTCAATAGAATCCCTTACTATAACTTTTTAGACATTATTATTTTTTTATATATAAATGCATCCTTGTAACACTTCCCCACTTCAAATTGAAAGTTTTGAAATCATAATGAAAAACTTTTGTGAGATAATATCAGTCTTTTTTTGTTGTTGTTGTTGTTGTAAAGCAATAAATCATAATATTATAATTTTTTTTTTTTTTTGAAAAGTTACGCTCTAGATAAAGTATGTGCAATAACATTATTCCTTCCCTTAATGTATTTTTTCCTTGTTTAGGATGTGGTTTCCGGCTTTCTCTTTTCCAATCTTTTCTTTTTTTTTTTCAATTGGAGTAGATAGACTAAACTATCGCCCGGTTCACACTCTACCCACGTCTATTGAACAGGTGAAGAGGCTCATCCCCTGTTCCTTATTTGGGATGTGGTTTCCAGCTTTCTCTTTTCCAATCTTTTCACTCTTTTCTTTTTTTTTTTTTTCAATTGGAGTAGATAGACTAAACTATCGCCCGGTTCATACCCCACCCACGTCTATTGAACAGGTGAAGAGGCTCATCCCCTGTTCCTTATTTGGGATGTGGTTTCCGGCTTTCTCTTTTCCAATCTTTTCACTCCTACGTAGCCCCCTGTGCTTCAGTGGCGTTATCGCCTTGCTCGGGGTGATACGATTAAAAAAAAAAAAAAAAAAAAAAAAAAAACAAATATTCTTGCAGGAGAAGACTCCATCTTGTAAGTCTTTGATTTTTGTTAGTCATTTTTTGAAGGAACGTTAGTGGATTATGGTCAGCATAAATCAGAACAGGATAAACAGTAACATTGAGAGGTAAAAGTCAAAATGTTGTAGCACTAATAACACTACCAAGCATTCTTTTTCAGTAGTGGAATATTTCTTCTGGTAGGTGTTTAACTTTTTTAAGAAATATCCAATAACTCTATTGACGCCTTCATCATCTTCTTGGATTAAGATGCCACCCATTCCGACATCACTGGCATTGATTTGCAATTTAAATTGTTTTGAAAAGACTTGAGTTCCAAGAGCTGGGCCACCAATGAGAGTTGACTTGATTCTGTTAAAAGCCTCAGTACAGGTTTCACTCCATTTGTATTTTACATCCTATGTTCAGGAGGTCGGTGAGAGGACTTGCTATTGAGGAGAAATTTTTACAAAATTTTCTGTAGAATCCAGCCATGCCGAGAAATCTCATTAGTTAATTTTTGTTAGTTGGAATAGGATACGTTAAGATAGCATCCACTTTTGCTGTGATAGGCTTAACCTGTCCCTGGCCAACAGTATGACCCAAATAATTTACTGTTGCATGACAGAAATCTCATTAGTTGTTTTTTGTTAGTTGAAATAGGATACGTTAAGATAGCATCCACTTTTGCTGTGATAGGCTTAACCTGTCCCTGGCCAACAGTATGACCCAAATAATTTACTGTTGCATGACAGAAATCTCATTAGTTGTTTTTTGTTAGTTGAAATAGGATACGTTAAGATAGCATCCACTTTTGCTGTGATAGGCTTAACCTGTCCCTGGCCAACAGTATGACCCAAATAATTTACTGTTGCATGACAGAAATCTCATTAGTTGTTTTTTGTTAGTTGAAATAGGATACGTTAAGATAGCATCCACTTTTGCTGTGATAGGCTTAACCTGTCCCTGGCCAACAGTATGACCCAAATAATTTACTGTTGCATGACAGATTTCGCTCTTGTTTAGGTTCACACATAGGTTTGCTTCTTCCAGCTTAAGAAAAAATTGCTTGATGGTGCATACATGTTTGTCCCAAGTCATGCTGTACACAATTACATCATCTATATAGACCTTACATCCCTGAGTTTTGTACAGAAGGAAATGCATCATCCTTGGAAATGTTGCCGACGCATTTTTCATCCCGAACGGCATAACCTTACATTGGTATAAACCATCTAGAGTCACAAATGCTGAAATTTCTTTGCCATTGTCAGTTAAGGGCACTTGCCAATAACCTTTCATTAAATCAAATTTACTGACATATTTCGCCTTGCCGATGTTGCCAATACAGTCATCAATTCTAGGAATTGGAAAAGACAGTCTTTTTGATTACTTTTTTTCTCTTCTCACTCATTAATAACGTTTCTGTTTCTAATTCTTCCAAACTCAGTAAATCTTTGTGTCTTGGTGGCTTTACAGCCTTCCTTGGGGGAAACACGATTAAAAGAAAAGATGATTGTTAATGCATATCAGAATTCCTATTGAAAAAAACATTTTGATAATTGTAATCATGAGGTAGCTTATTCGTATGAATGCTAATAGTGATTTAAATTGCAAACATATTGATTGAATGGTCAGATGTCTTTACAATTGCTCAAAAAAGGTAAAAGATGGAATTCAAATGTTCCTGTGCTGTCATTTTTTTGCACTTTGGTTCACATTGTTGAGCTTGACAATTTTTCTTACAAAATCTATCTTACAAATATATAAGTCAACTTACTATTCATCTGTTCTAGTGCTCCTGCTATACATTTAGAGATTCTTTATAAAATCCAAAGAAGAATCTGCATTGTTATTAATCCTGACCTGGCACCTCACCTACAGTCACATTCCCACTTCTGTAACGTAGCTTCCATGTGCCTTTTCTCTAAAGAATTTTATGGTAATTGTCCCGATGAACACTTTTTTTTATAAATTTAAGTGCAGTACTAGATTGGCTGTAAGGTCTCATCATTTTACATTTGAAATGGCTAAGTTCTATGCTATCAGTTTATTCTCTAGCACTTCATATTTGTGGAACTCTCTTCCAGCTTCATGCTTCCCGGTCAACTTTGATCTTCAAAGATTTTAAACGTCAATCATTATTTTGTGTCTTCATAATTCTTTTTCTTTTATTATTCTCTCTCCTCAACAGTATATTTTTTCTCACATACTCTCTAACAGTCAGTAAGCTCTTGCATTTTGGCTTATATATATATATATATATATATATATACAGGTTTGATAAAAAATAACAGACAAGATTTGATAAAAAATAACAGACAAGGTATTATCATTAAGTTTTTGTATAATTTTTCACATGTTCATATATTTTTTTTTATTTTTGGAACTCAAATTATATAAGAATTGTTTAAAACTTTTGTACTTTCAAGCACTTTCGGTTATACTTTTAGCCATTATCAAGAATTAATTTTATTTTCATTGTAAATAAACATCTGGACTGTTTATGCATATAGAGTCTTGTGTATGTTAAGTTCTGAACATAGTAAGCACATTGTTACCATGTTCATAATTGATGTTTTAATGAAACCTGTATAAAAGAGAGATTGTTGCCCAAATACACAATATATATCTTGTATAAAGATACACAGTAACAAAGTGCTTAACTGCAGAACAGGAGAGAATTCGGGCCAGTAAAAGAGATGCTGTTTGCACAAACAGATGGTAGATCAAAAAATATTGTTAGCTCTGTATATTCACTTCTTTTATTTTGATTGTGCATTGAGCACTTTTTTGATTCAACCAGCACCTCTTTTACTGGAGTGATTCCGCTCATGTTCTGCAGTCAAGCACTTCATTAGAGTGTATCTTTATACGAGATATATTATTAGCTCTGAATTATTCAGTCCTTTTGTTTTGATTGTGCATTGAGCACTTTTTTTATCTACCATCTGCTGATGTAACCAGCACCTCTTTTATTGTGTCAGTCAGTTAAGTGCCATACATGATAAACATTTTGGACGATCATGTCTCAAAAGAGACATGACTGACTGGGCAGAAGATTATCCCGCAGTAGATTGCCATTGCTTTCTGCAGTAGACTGGTTGCCAGCCAAGGCTATCGAACCTAATCTGTCCTATTATTTAACCCATAACTGGAGGGAAGAGACAAATTAATACCTTTCCCAAGGGTATTTGTGCGTAAGTGAATGCAAGGAATTCAACTGGAATTTGAACTCGGCACCCTGATAAGCCGATATCCACTGCACCACAACTTATCCTTTATTGTGTATCTCTTCAAATTTCATCATCTCGCCATTTTTTTACAATCACAGCTTATTGATCACAGTGCTACACTCACTCCATCCGCTCCCATGCTAGGGATTAAATAAGTGGTTGTGCAGCTGGTATCAACAAGAGCTGTTGCTATTACATCTCCTCACGGATATTTCTATAGTTGGTAGAGGTCAGTACTGCACCTTTGTTCTGTTGATATGATAGCTACTGGCACAGAAGCTCACCTTTGCTCATCGCCCGGTTCACACTCCACCCACGTCTATTGAACAGGTAAAGAGGCTCATCCCTTGTTTTCTGTTTAGGATGTGGTTTCCAGTTTTTCTCTTTTCCAATCTTTTCACTCTTACGTAGCCCCCTGTGCATCAGTGGCGTTTTTGCCTTGCTTGGGGTGATATGATTAAAAAAAAAAAATTTCCCTGAACATGAGGGAAATACAATATACCCCAATCTCTCACAACTGAAGCACATTACTTTTGATCTCAGTGGCTCTTTGCCATCTCTGATTAAGTGCGGTTCCCAACATCTATAGCACTTAATGCTTGATGATTTCACATTTTTTTGGGGGGGGGTCCTGCTACTGTTTTGGGCTTCTAAAGTCTTATACTGAGCAAGAGCCTTGCAGTTAGTATTATTTCACAGAGGTCCATCATTTCTACACTTGTTGCTGTGCCACAGAAAACTCATCTGGGAAGTCCATCACAAAAGTTAGTTTCACTGTCCTCTTCCTAGATATCCTGTCAAATTCACTAACCTTTTGATATTACTGGCATAGGCATCCACTAATTCCTTAGTCCGTTTCACTGTCTTAAACTTTTAATAAGCTTCAAAGGGCCCTTCAATGAACACTTATCCTCATCACTCATTTCATGGTACAGGGCATGCATGTCTCCTTGAAGAAAAAGTGAAAGAAAACTAGCAAGGTCTGGCACTTTTTGAAGCCTGCCAATCAATTTCCTCTTTATCCACATGACTATATCACCTTTTCTGCTAAATGTTGGTATCACATCTCTAACCAGTCTCACCATTCCAGACTCCATAATGCCGAAATAGTTTGTAGTTCAAAAAATAAAAATTCTCCCAAGATCTCTATTATCCTTCTTTACTCTTAAATCTCCTTCTCTTGCAACTTTTCACATACAAAACAAACCAACAAAATTTGCCAACTCGTATTTTTAGTCGAGCTTTATTGCTTTTATTCTTTACCATAATTCTTATCTCTTTCTGCAATATTTTTCTTTAAAAGAAATCGCCACCTGTTACCATTTCTTCTTTTTCTCCCATCATTTGGTAAGTGATATTTCATTTTCTCTTCTTCATTCAAACTACAATATATACATGTGTGTGTGTGCGTGCGTGCGTGTGGAGTTTGAGGATTCTCACAAGAGTTATGAAAAGGGTCAGGGAGATATACAGTGGAAGTAATTGTATTTATTGAAAGGTCGTTGTGGTACAGTGGATATCAGCTCGGAACGAGAAATTGGGGAGCCGAGTTCAAGTTCCAGTTGAATTCATTGCATTCATTTACGCACAAATACCCTTGGGAAAGGTATTAATCCATCTCTTCCTTCCAGTTATGGGTTAAATAACAGGACAGATTGGGTTCTATAGCCTTGGCTGGCAACCAATCTACCACAGAAAGCAATGGCAACCTACTGCGGGATGATCATATGCCCAGTCAGTCATGTCTCTTTCAAGACATGATCGCCCAAGCATTTACCACGTGTGGCACTTAACTGAGTGAATGCATGAAGATACTAAGCCTGAGCAAGGAGACATGAAAATTCTGAGGGGATAATGATTAAGGCGAAGTGTGTGTGTGTGTGTGTGTGTGTGTTTATGCACATATATATTTAGAGTTTTTAACATTTATTTGGTACAGAATTATTGATTGTTCCAAGTCAAAGACATAAATATTAATTGCCAACAATATATATATATATATATATATATATATATATATATATTTCTTACAATAAATCAATAATACATATTTTGTGTATGAACACAATAATCAATATTTTGCCATGTTTTTGATCTGATGTTAACAGGCATAAAATTGTTACATTTGATGCCTTTTAGACGGACCGGCTTAAAAATAAAATCATCACAAAAGCAGAATATGATTGAAGCAAACACATTTTCTCTATGAGGAGTAAAAGTGATCCAGTGAAATATTCTTCAAAGTAATAAATATTTTCAACAACACAGCTTGTAAACTAATTCTAATGTCAGGTACCAAAAACACACGACTAGATTATAGGCCAATCAAAATATATTACAATAGTTTATAGATCATTTGAATTAATTATAGTTTATAGACCAATCAAATACATTACAATAGTTTATAGATCATTTGAATTAATTAATTATAGTTTATGGTAAATCAAATATATTACAATAGTTTATAGATCATTTGAACTAATTATAGTTTATAGGTAATCAAAATATATTACAATAGTTTATAGATCATTTGAATTAATTATAGTTTATAGGCCAATCAAAATATATTACAATAGTTTATAGATCATTTGAATTAATTATAGTTTATAGGCCAATCAAAATACATTACAATAGTTTATAGATCATTTGAATTAATTATAGTTTATAGGCCAATCAAAATACATTACAATAGTTTATAGATCATTTGAATTATTATAGTTTATAGGCCAATCAAAATACATTACAATAGTTTATAGATGGTAAGATTAATTATAGTTTATAGGCTAATCAAAATATATTACAATAGTTTATAGATCATTTGAATTAATTATAGTTTATAGGCCAATCAAAATACATTACAATAGTTTATAGATCATTTGAATTAATTATAGTTTATAGGCCAATCAAAATATATTACAATAGTTTATAGATCATTTGAATTAATTATAGTTTATAGGCCAATCAAAAGATACATTACAATAGTTTATAGATCATTTGAATTAATTATAGTTTATAGGCCAATCAAAATATATTACAAATAGTTTATAGATCATTTGAATTAATTATAGTTTATGAGCCAATCAAGATATTACAATAGTTTATAGATCATTTGAATTAATTATAGTTTGAGCCAATCAAAATATATTACAATAGTTTATAGATCATTTGAATTATAGTTTATAGGCCAAACAAAAAATACATTACAATAGTTTATAGATCATTTGAATTAATTATAGTTTATAGGCCAATCAAAAGATATTACAATAGTTTTATAGATCATTTGAATTAATTATAGTTTATAGGCCAATCAAAATACATTACAATAGTTTATAGATCATTTGAATTAATTATAGTTTATAGGCCAATCAAAATATATTACAATAGTTTATGAATATTTGAATTAATTATAGTTTATATAGGCCAATCAAAATACATTACAATAGTTTATAGATCATTTGAATTATAGTTTATAGGCCAATCAAAATATATTACAATAGTTTATAGATCATTTATTGATATCAATTATAGTTTATAGGCCAATCAAAATACATTACAATAGTTTATAGATCATTTGAATTAATTCATAGTTTATAGGCCAATCAAAATATATATTACAATAGTTTATAGATCATTTGAATTAGTATATTACAATAGTTTATAGATCATTTGAATTAATTATAGTTTATAGGCCAATCAAAATATATTACAGTAGTTTATAGATCATTTGAATTAATTATAGTTTATAGGCCAATCAAAATATATTACAATAGTTTATAGATCATTTGAATTAATTATAGTTTATAGGCCAATCAAAATATATTACAATAGTTTATAGATCATTTGAATTAATTATAGTTCATAGGCCAATCAAAATATATTTTACAATAGTTTATAGGTCATTTGAATTAATTATAGTTTATAGGCCAATCAAAATATATTACAATAGTTTATAGATCATTTGAATTAATTATAGTTTATAGGCCAATCAAAAGATATTATGGATTTATAGATCATTTGAATTAATTATAGTTTTATAAGCCAATCAAAATATATTACAATAGTTTATAGATCATTTGAATTAATTATAGTTTATAGGCCAATCAAAGTATTACAATAGTTATAGATCATTTGAATTAATTATAGTTTATAGGCCAATCAAAATATATTACAATAGTTTATAGGTCATTTGAATTAATTATAGTTTATAGGCCAATCAAAATATATTACAATAGTTTATAGGTCATTTGAATTAATTATAGTTTATAGGCCAATCAAAATATAATACAATAGTTTATAGATCATTTGAATTAATTATAATTTATAGGCCAATCAAAATATATTACAATAGTTTATAGATCATTTGAATTAATTATAGTTTACATAGGCCAATCAAAATATATTACAATAGTTTATAGGTCATTTGAATTAATTATAGTTTATAGGCCAATCAAAATGTATTACAATAGTTTATAGGTCATTTGAATTAATTATAGTTTATAGGCCAATCAAAATATATTACAATAGTTTATAGATCATTTGAATTAATTATAGTTTATAGGCCAATCAAAATATATTACAATAGTTTATAGATCATTTGAATTAATTATAGTTTATAGGCCAGTAAAATATATTACAATAGTTTATAGATCATTTGAATTAATTATAGTTTATAGGCCAATCAAAATATATTACAATAGTTTATAGATCATTTGAATTAATTATAATTTATAGGCCAATCAAAATATAATACAATGGTTATAGATCATTTGAATTAATTATAGTTTATAGGCCAATCAAATATATTACAATAGTTTATAGATCATTTGAATTAATTATAATTTATAGGCCAATCAAATATATTACAATGATTTTTATAGATCATTTTTTTTTTTTTTTTTTTTTTTTTAATCATTTCACCCCGAGCAAGGCAGAAACGCCACTGATGTGCAGGGGGTTACATAAGTGTAGAAAGATTAATTAGAAAAGAGTGAGGAGTACAAGCTAGTTAGAAAGGAACAATAGAAAACTGAGAAAGCAGGTGCAATGACAGGTACATGGGCGGAGAGAAAGGGAAGCTTATACAGGGGAGGGGAGAGAGAGCTAGAGGCCAGTGGTTAGTAGGTGAGTATTAACTTTGCTTTTAAATTTCTGGAGGTCGTAGCCGTCAGGAAAGCAAGAATACGGGAGTGAGTTCCACAGGCGGGAAGTGCGAGAGAGGAAGCTGCAGGAGTAGAATTGTCGTCTGCGTTTGGCTAACCTGACTGTGAATGGGTGGGACCCAGTTGCCAGTCTGGTTGAACGGGTAAACACCTGTTGAGGAGGCATCAGTGACTTAAGCTCATCCGAGCAGAAGCCATGAAAGTATTTATAGAAGAGACAGAGGGAGGCCACTTTGAATTAATTATAGTTTATAGGCCAATCAAAATATATTACAATAGTTTATAGATCATTTGAATTAATTATAGTTTATAGACCAATCAAAATATATTACAATAGTTTATAGATCATTTGAATTAATTATAGTTTATAGACCAATCAAAATATATTACAATAGTTTATAGATCATTTGAATTAATTATAGTTTATAGGCCAATCAAAATATATTACAAAATAGATAGGGAGCCAATGAAAAGCGAAATAAATGACAAAGAAAAAACAAGAAAGAAGGTGAGAAAAAAGGCGACTTTTAAAATTTGTTAAAATTAATCTTTACATAGGAGAGTTTTGTAATTTGCTTGAAGCATTGTGTATATAAGGTGTATGGGTAGGTATTTGAAATTTATCACAATATGTTTAGTATAATAAAGGAAGGTAAAGAAGGTGTTGGATATTACCTATTTATTATTCATTAATATTTCGAGATCAGAATCTCATCTTCAGAATAATAGGTGAGCTTGATTTCAAGTTGTTCGCTGCTGGACCGTGCCTTTAAATGAATGGTCCTCTTTTGCTGCTGCTGCTGCTGTCGTTAATTGTAGTGAGTATGTGTGTATGTGTACCTGTAAGTGGGTTAGTTCATGTATGTGTGCATGTGTGTTTATAGTTTATATAAGTGTGAGTGGTAGTAGGATATGGCCTTTTTGCCTCTATTTTAAAGTGACAGCAAGTGCCATTTTACAATTTGATGATATATCCGTCTACTTTAATTTATGGTTTAATATGTGTGCAAAGTTTAGCATTTTCCCATCTCCTTCAGAAAGGTGGTGGCACTATTTTATGACTTGATGTTATGTCTATCAGCTTTGAAGGTGGTTTTTTCTTTTTTTCTCCTATCTATACATATTTTGTAGGGTACAAAATGAATGTTAATCTATATAAATTTTGTAGGGTGAAGCCTGAGGGAGATGTTTAATGTTTCTTTGATTCGGCTTTGTGTCATACATAACCAAACTCCCAACAGCTTACAAGTTTTATGCAGAATTATTGAGTTATTTTCATTAGGTTGCTATCAGAAGGTTGGTTGGTTTGTGTGGATGTATGGAATAGCGTAAGAATAAAAATATACATTTTTCATGTTAAAATAGAAATTTATTAAAAGAAAAGAACAATATAAATTGTAGAAGTTAATGTGCAATTAGAAACATTATTATTGTACAAATGTTCATATTAGTAATTTGTTGAAAGAGTATATACATATGTATGTATGTATGAGCTTTTGTTTGGTATTACTGTCTTTGGATGGAAAAGAGGAATTAAAATGAATCAGCACACAAAAAAGAAGGAGAGAAAAAGTGATGCGACCTATTGTTGGCTCAGCTGAAAGTCTCCGGTTACATTTTAGTAGCTTCCTCTCACTGCTCCCATCTGACTCTGTGTTGACTGGTTACTGAATGTCCTTAAGTAGTTAATCTGATCATGTGACCAGCTCCAGGGAGCATTTTCACATAGGTATAAAAAAAAACAAAAAACATTTGACTGACATCACATACAAATTTTTTATTTGCTATCCAATTAGGATTCAGAATTTTGGCTTACAGCCTATCATGTTGAATACACCGGTTCTCGCTCGATCACCGAAGTTAAGCAACGTTGAGCCTGGTCAGTACTTAGATGGGTGACCGCTTTTAAATACCAGGTGCTGTAAGCATATAGTGACGGATGTGCGTTGTGGTGCAGTGGATATCAGCTTGGAAAAAGAAATCAGTGAGCCGAGTTCAAATTCCAGCTGAATACCCTGCATTCACTTAAGCACTGGTAGCATTGGGAAAGGTATTAATCCGTTCCTTCCCTCCAGTTATGGGTTAAATAACAGGGTAGGACTTGGGAATCCAGCCCTTAAAAAAAAAAACAAATCCCAATGAATCTTGATACTCGAAAAGAAAAATGTTGTAAAAATAAAATAACCTTAATCAAAATCATTGGTTATGACCTTAAATGATCCCATAAGGATTGATAGGTCGTTAAACAACAAACAAACAAACAATCAGAATTTTGCTTTTCACACTAACTTGTAAAATTTGCCATGGTTTGTGTTTTTCCAAAATGTTTTTAGTTTGAATCCACTTTTGCTCGTGTGCAATTTATTTTGTGTGTTTTAGTTGGGTTTTTCCAAAATGCTTTCAATTCTTAATTTCTTCTTATCCACCACAAGGGTACCAAATGAATGTTTTCCAGTTGGCAACTTATCCTTCAAGACATCAAATCATCAAGAGAAACAAGCATCTTCAAAAATCCATATGGTTACTGCCATTGTTTTTCCTAAAACTGACGGCTCATCTAACCGAATAAAAGCAAATGTCAGCTGTACCCAAATAACCTCAACAAACAATTTTTTTTTCCTTTTTTGTTAGACATGAAATAATTCTACTGGCTTTTACCCAAGGTTGACTTTTATTAGATTTGATCATGCAAACAGACTATTCATGTCAGGAACAAGGTTCAAATATTTTTCACAAAAGGGATTTGAATTGTAGTCTTCACAAAATCTTTAATGGAATCTATTACTCTTCTCCTTGCCAATGTTTGAATTTCTAAGCGTATTTTAAAAGTGTTTGTTGTGCTTCCAACATATGTTTCTGTTATAAAAACGTATTTCAAAAGTGTTCATTGTGTTTCCAACATGTTTCTGTTATAAAAGCGTATTTCAAAAGTGTTCGTTGTGTTTCCAATATATGTTTCTGTTATAAAAGCATATTTCAAAAGTGTTCGTTGTGTTTCCAACATATGTTTCTGTTATAAAAGCGTATTTCAAAGGTGTTCATTGTGTTTCCAACATATGTTTCTGTTATAAAAGCGTATTTCAAAGGTGTTCGTTGTGTTTCCAACATATGTTTCTGTTATAAAAGCGTATTTCAAAGGTGTTCGTTGTGTTTCCAACATATGTTTCTGTTATAAAAGCGTATTTCAAAGGTGTTCGTTGTGTTTCCAACACATGTTTCTGCTATAAAAGCGTATTTCAAAAGTGTCCATTATGTTTCCAACACATGTTTCTGTTATAAAAGCGTATTTCAAAAGTGTCCATTATGTTTCCAACACATGTTTCTGTTATAAAAGCGTATTTCAAAAGTGTCCATTGTGTTTCCAACACATGTTTCTGTTATAAAAACGTATTTCAAAAGTGTCCATTATGTTTCCAACACATGTTTCTGTTATAAAAGCGTATTTCAAAAGTGTTCATTGTGTTTCCAACACATGTTTCTGTTATAAAAGCATATTTTAAAAGTGTTCATTGTGTTTCCGATATAAACTTTAGCATCCTTAGGATTCTCCAGGGATGAAATCGAACACATATATTCTTTGAATTTTGTTAAACATTTTCTAGATATGGGGCATTGGTTTTCTGTTTGAGTTAACAATGTTTCTGTTATAAAAGCGATTTTTGAAAGTGTTCATTGTGCTTCCAACAGAAATTTTAGCATCCTTAGGATTCTGCATGGATGAAATCAAACAAATATATATCAGGGATTTTGTTAAGCATTTATTAGGGATGGGGCATTGGTTTGCGTTTCTACAATTACAGAGGTTATTATTAGGGGACAAACTGACATGAGTGTTAGAGTTATTTTCGTTGTATGATTTCAATATTTTATTGTTATATAATTTAATTATTTTTTTCTAAATTGTTGTTTAATAAAGGAAGGTAAAGAAGGTGTTGGGTATTACCTATTTATTATTCATTAATATTTTGAGATTAGAATCTCATCTTCAGAATGATAGGTGAGCTTGGTTTCAAGTTGTTTGCTGCTGGACTGTGCCTTTAAATGAATGGTCCTCTTTTGCTGCTGCTTTTTTTATTTTATCAGTCTAGCGATAGTCATTTATCTTGTATACTGAGAGCTAGTTTACCTTTACTGGTTTGTTATTTATATCGTCTGTGCCTTAGCTATACTAATTAGGTAGTCATTTACATATGACTACAGTTTCTTTCTCTCTCTCTCATTCTCTCTCTCCGATCTTCTATCTTTGATATTGAGAACTTCATTGCAAAGACAGCTTACTTTAAATGTTTTTTCTTGACTGGAAGCAGTTTTGGTTTCATACTATCTTTGGCAATACTATAGCCTTAGCTCCTGAAAATCAGCTTCAGTTAAGCACTTTTCAAATTTTGTTTGATCCCTTTTTCATAGCATTCAATTCTAGTATTTTCTCAAAACAAAACAAAAAAATGCTACCTTAAGTGTATAAAAAAAAATTAAAGAAAAAGAAAAACACAATCAATTACTAAAACTCCTTGAAGAATGGACAGACAGAACTGCCTATAAGAATCTGGAGTTGGAATGTTGAAGGTAACATCAATCAGCTAAGTGATAAAGTTTTCCTTATATTAATTGTCTCTCTCATATATATATATATATATTTATTCAGAAATTATAACATGGATATGTTACAGTATCACTACAAAAGTAGCTATTTTGTTTCGGCACTTCTTGTGTCTTGTCAAGTGATGTGGCTATTTTAAATTGAATGGTTTTAATTAGCTCTACTTTGTATTGAGCACTTTTTTAAAAATAGTGTTTCTTTGGAAAAGGAATATTATTCCACCCATACTTATATATATATATATATATATATATATATATTCAATAAATATTTAATAGACTTACCTCATTGTCTGACTCCAGAATTTTATCTCATATTGCTTGTCAGGGTCAAATTTTTAATTTATTAAACATTGAGTGCTTTTTGAAAAAAATTCTTTAAATTCTAGAAATCTAATCTAAATTTATTTATAAATGGAACTTTGTCTGTGTGTGTGTATGTGTGTGTGTATCCGTTACCTATAGACTCCGAAACAGCTGAACCAATTTTCTTGAAAATTTACAGAGTTGTACTATAAGTGTCTGCGAGTGTTCTTAGCTAGGTTTTGTACCCCCGATAAATATTGAAAATCTATAATCAAAAAAATCTGGTTATAGAAGGAGTGGTCCAATTTTAATCAAATTTGATACACTCATTGACAAAGATAAAAGAAATGATATTCAGAAGTTTCAAGGTTGCAGTTCTTACAATAGTGCAGAAAATCGATAATATATATAAAAGGCAAGATGTTTGTGTGTGTGTTTGTTTATCTGCTTGTATGTCTGTATGTTTTTCAGCCCTTTTATTTTAGTTTTTGCTTCGGGTTTGGCTCTAAGTAGATATAATTGTAGTTCTTAGTCTCAGCCATGATACCATTTACTCAGAGGACTTATTTAGCCTTCAAAATTCAGTTTACTACAAAAAAAAATTATTTGATATCGATAGCAGGAAATCAAAATTTGACTTACATCCATTCATTTTTCTTTTAGTCTACAGTTTCATTTTAACTGGAAACAACTATTGCTTTTTAGTCTTTTGTGCTAACATCCAAAGAGTCTGAGCTCCAGGACCATGGATTAGTTTTAAAGCTTTCATTACACCCAAGCAACGCCGGGCTATACTGCTAATTTATATATGTTTTAAATAAGTGTATTTGAATCATATATTATTATTATTCACAGAGTGTGCAAATTTTACGTTGAGTTTCTGGGAAATCATTTTGTCAGTCGTCATCTTGCTCATAATTAATTTTCCTAATTTTTTCCGTTTTAATTTTGCAGGCTTAGAATTAATGTTGCCCACAAAGAATTCATTAGATAAACATGTTTTTCATTGATGCCTATGTCATGTACAGTGTAATGCTAATGGCAAACAGACAACCTACAGCTGTAAAAAATAAAAAAATAAAATAAGATAATACTTTTGGCTCACAATTTAGCCATTTAAGCATTAAGTTTTACTACTGGCTATAATTATTAGGCCACCCCAGTTTTTAAAAAAATGATGTATTTCATACTATTTTTAGTATTTATTGTCAAGTGGATAATTCTAAATGAAAATGAAATGGTTCTTTTGTTATTATTACTTTGCAAAATTTTACAAGGCAGCCAGGAAGCCTTTGCTTCGGCCAGCCAATAAGAAGAGACTAGCATGGGGAAGAGATTACAAAAACTGGACATTAGGACAGTTCATTTGATGCACATGTTATTGTGCAGTATTAACAAAAGAACCATTCTATCAGTAGAACCAAATATATATATATATATATATATATATATATATATATAAGGACTTGTACATACAGAATCGAACAATTGCTTTAAACAAACAGGACATCATCTTCATTTGGAAACACGTGTCCCCGCACATATTCATTCCAGAAATTCTGGACATAATACAAGACCTTCTCAGGCTGTTCAGGAGTCAGCCATCAGTCAGCATTTGTTAAATAATCAGGATTGTGCTTCCATATATGAAGACACTTGGTTTTCTGTCCTGCATATTACTCAAACGGCTTTTCATTTGAGAGTTCTCGAGGCTGTTTATTTAAAATTACATCGTCCTAGTCTGTGCAGGCAAAATGACCATTTCATAAGATCACTGAGACTCTTGGAAGGAATTTGAGTTACCTTTTTTCTAACTTTATTAACTCTTTTGGAGCTGTGATTTACACCCCCCTCACGTTTTAATTGAATAAATTTAATTTTAGATGAGTTTCAAGTTTCCTTCTATTGTCATTTCCATTTGTTTTTGTGTCCCTTTAATTAAAAGAGCCAACGAATGTCCTATGAAGAAGTGTTGGCCAAAAGATATCGAAGGTTTAAAAGTTAAAAAAAAAAAAAGGAATAAAATTATGACACCCTGTTTGTTTAAAGCAATATATATATATATATATATATATATATATATATATATATGTGTGTGTGTGTGTGTGTGTGTGTGTGTGTTGGTCATTGCCTCCTATAAGAAATTCATACACCCTTTTGACAGGTTTTGGTTTGCATCCTGCAGGGTGACGTTTCACCCTCCACACTAGAAGCTGGTTTAGACCATAACCACCTCTCTATGAGTCAGGTTGTACTGGGTTATGTTACCTGTAGCAGGCCTAAGGCTAACCTGACATTGAAAACTCTTTGAACACTGTTATCTTAATCACTTCAATTCAAGGATCAACTGTTATCTATCCTCTTTATTCTCATAATCTTCACTTCCTACTATCTTCTCTTTCATTCATATCATATTCTGCATTCATCATAAACATTTTAACAATAGCCCTCTACCTTGAGAAGCTCTCCAGCCTTGTATTGTTTGATTGTTTGTATTAAAACAATAACAACTTTTCTAAAAAATCTTTTATAATCATCCAACACAATGTGCATTTTATCCAATTTGGAATGCTTAGTATTTTTTTGGATGTTGCTGAAACCTAGAACAAATGTCGACATCTGCCTTTATTGAAAACACTTTCACAAATACTTCCATGGCTTCTGCTCTGATGAACTTAGCTCACTGGTGACCCCTATATATAAATCTACTCAAACCACAAGATTAGCAACTAGGTCCCACCCTTTTACTGTGAAACCAATAAATTGTAAGCACAAATTCTACTCCAGCAGCTTCTTTTCTCACACTTCCTGCCTGTGGAATTCCCTTCCATTTACATGCTTTCCAGACAGCTATAATCTCCAAGAATTTAAATATAAAGTTAATAGTCATCTCCTATCTCACTAACCTGCATCCTCTCTAATGCTCCTTTCTCCGTCCACTCCACTCTCATCTGTATTCTCATCCTTCTCTTACCCACTACCTGACACCCTCTATAATCTGTCACTCTTTCTCATAAGTTTCCTCCTATGTAACCCCCTGCAAAACAGTGGTAATGAAATGCCTTGCTTGGAGCAATATGATTATAAAAAAAAAACTTCGATACTATTATAATGTGGATATAAAGTGGGGGACCAATTCTACATTACAATCAATATATAAACAGACCACTCACTTTATGGCCACAGTCATCCTTCTCTTACTCACTTCCTGACACCCCCCTATAACCTGTCACTCTTTCTCATAACTTTCCACCTATGTATCCCCCTGCTCATCAGTGGCAGTAAAATGCTTTGCTTGGGGCGATATGATTATAAAAAAAAATTTCTATACTATTATAATGTGTACATAAAGTGGGGGATCAATTTTACATTACAATCAATATATAAACTGATCCCTCACCTTATGGCCACAGTCATTCTTCTCTTACTCACTTCCTGACACCCCCTATAATCTGTCACTCTTTCTCATAACTTTCCTCCTATGTATTCCCCCTGCTCATCAGTGGCAGTAAAATGCTTTGCTTGGGGCGATACGATTATAAAAAAAAATTTCTATACTATTATAATGTGTACATAAAGTGGGGGATCAATTTTACATTACAATCAATATATAAACAGATCTTTCACTTTATGATCACAGTCATCCTTCTCTTACCCACTTCCTGACACCCATTATAACCTGTCACTCTTTCTCATAACTTTCCTCTAATGTAACCCCCTGCAAAACAGTGGCAGTAAATTGCCTTGCTTGGGGCAATATGATTATAAAAAAAAAGAAAGAAAAAAAAGATACTAGGGCCCATAGATGGTTTTGGTTAGAGTTTGAGGAATGCTAAACCATTAAGAAAGACCTTTTGTTAACAAATGAAGAAGATTGGGAGTGACAAGTCTATAACTTAAGTCAAAACAAACCAAAAGTTGCAAGTTAAACAAAATGGATAAGGATTTGGAAGGAAACGACCCAAAAACAGAAGAAAAAAGAGAGGAGACAAATGCATGAAAGAAAGAGAAATCATTAAATGAAAAGAAAAAGAAAATAGGTAAAGAAGACATGAAATAAATTTATAAAGAAAGAAAAAGAAACAAGAGAAAAAGTGATTACCCGAGGACAGACTGAATGAAAAAACAGTTACAATTAAAAAAAAATGAATGAAGGAAAAAAAATTACCTGAATGAATGAAGAAAGAAATTTCAGAAATTAGAAAAAGATTCAACAGAAACTAAAATTTAAAGAAAAATAAGCAAATCTAATGCAAAAATGTTTGTCAAAAAAGTGTGAAGAATGAAAGAAAACAGAAGAGAAAAAATAGACGAAAGAAAACAAAATGTGAAAAAAAAAAGAAAGAAAAAATAACAGAAAAAATGAGAAAGAGAATAAAGAACAACAAAGGAAGAAACTGAAAGAAAATAAAAAAGGTGATATCGAATAAAAAAGAAGAAAGAAAAATAAAAGAAAATAAAAAGAACAAAAAAAAGAAAAAAGAAGAAAATGAAAGAAAAGAAAAAGGAAGAAAATGAAAGAAAATAAGAATTTACTTTCATTTTCCCATCAGAATCAAAGCCAGTGAGCAATATGGGATTAACCTTAAAATGTGACCTGGACAAATAACAACTATTTTTGCTTTTTAGCAGTCAGATCTCATCACAATATTAGTTACTTCAAGTTAAGCAAGGAGAAAGAAATCTTAATTCAAAAGTATTATTTAAAAAAAAACAAAAACATCAAAATAAAATACTAAAGATTGAAATAACACTGGCAATTTCATTCTCTAAACAATTTTTCAATAGTGATTCTGCATATGGCCTAGATAAAGTATTATTTTGGCTTCTCGGGGACAAAGTGGTAGCCATCATATGGAAGTTATTTTATAAAAAGCAGCCACTTTTGTAAGGTATTCTTACATCTTATTTTGATGGCAGCCATTTGCAATTTGTAAAAGTGAGAATGCTATTTCCATTGAAAAATAATTTTACTGTCATCAGCACATCTAACTTGCCACAATAAAAATTCAACAACTGACAACAAGGATATGGCACAAATTTATTGATTATTAATTTGCAAATCACTGAATGCTTGGAAAAATCATCCACAAGAAAAGATCAAACACAATATCTGGCAACTTGAATTGTTCACATTGAAAGTCTCCTTTGAGCAACTTCAGTGCTTGTTACAAAAGCAAATGAAGACAGTTTGAGATAGAGGCAGTGACGTAAATAGTTGTCAACTTATGTGAACCGTCTAAGCCAGTGGTTCTCAAACTATTTTAGAATTTTTTGCATGGCGGTTTCTTCATAATATTTTAGATGGCTCACGGACCCTTTTATATTAACCACAGCTAACATATAAGCTACTGAAAGAAAACATTTTTTTGGCAAACATATTTATTTAAAAAATAACAACTCAAAAAACATTTATTCAAAAAATGGCAACCAATTTCTATTGAAACAAAAACATTTTTCAGAAATCAAATACAAAAGGTTTAGGTACTGACCAGATTTTTTTTAAAAAAAGCAGATGTTTGTTCAGAACTGTCCAGATTTTTTTTAAAAAAAGCAGACGTTCATTGTTGTTTTAATGATTTTTTGGTGCCTTCAACGGAAGCAAGAGTTTCATTTTTATTTTTTTATTAATAAAAAAATTTTTTTTAAAGTTTGCATTTAAATTATATTTTATTTTTAAAAATAAAAGTCATTAATAACAATATATTGTGTTGTTGAAACTTATATAATTGTATTTATTTTGACTTTAAATGTCAGGGTAGGAAAAACTTTTTGGTACAGCCACTTCAATGATGCAAATGGCGTATGAGTACTATAACCGATTCCACAGAGTCTAGAGCAAAAAATTTTACCATCTGAACTCCCTTTGCTATAAGCCTATTTAATCTAGTGATGCTGGTTATATGTTGGAATCAATGTTAAACCTGTTATTAAAAAAGAATTCAAATATAATCACGCAATTCACCTCACCTCCAGTCAAAGCATCTCAAATAAAACCATGCAACCTGTAGAACACAAATACTTTCTTCTTCTTCATATAGATTAGCGTACCTTTGCAACGGCTTTTCCCCTTATTACATAACTAAAACACAAGCAAGAGCCAAAATAGAACTAAGGAAGGTAACTCAAGAAATAAAAATAATGAATACGAAAGAAAAAAGAACGTAAATAAGGGAGAGTTGGAGATGAAAAGATATAATCTCTCTTTCCAACAACAATGCTGCCATTATGGCTTGGTCAGTCAGTTAAGTGCCATACGTGATACACGCTTGGGCGATCATGTCTCAAAAGAGACATGACTGACTGGGCATATGATTATCCCGCAGTAGGTTGCCACTGCTTTCTACGGTAGACTGGTTGCCAACCAAAGCTATAGAACCCAATCTGTCCTGCTATTTAACCCATAACTGGAAGGAAGAGATGGATTAATACCTTTCCCATGGGTATTTGCGTGTAAGTGAATACAATGGATTCAGCTGGAATTCGAACTCGGCTCCCCGGTTTCTTGTTCTGAGCCGATATCCACTGTACCACAACGCACATCCTTGGTAACAATCTCAAATAGCCAAAAATTTCAACTGAGTGGCCTCTTTGGTCTCCTTGAAACCCCTTCCCGGTCCCCCTAGAGGACAGGACCCCTGTTTGAGAACCACTGGTGTAAGTTTTCTTTCATTTGCTATATTCAATTATGTAGTAACTTTGAATCTAACTTAGTAAATATGAAGGCATTTTCCAAAATGATTTTACTGAGTTTAAGAATGCCAGGAAAATTAAATAATCATTTATAATTAGAGTATAAATGCTTTATCCTTAGAATAGAAATTTGGGAAAAAAACAAACTAAATGATCTATAGTTAATTATTAAGCAAACAGAAGATAATGTCAAACAAAAAAAAAAAAAATGAACCCCATGATTTTATGTAGAGTAGCAGATAAAATTTGAAATATTGATGTTTCAAATTCTACAGTCTTCAAACTGGGAACCAGTTTCAATGCTTAGTCTTCTAACTGGGGGAGCAATATATATATATATATATATATATATATATATATATATATATATATATAAAATGCAAAACAAAAGGTCCATAAAATATTTAAAAAGGGGGGGGGGCACCTCCTTAAAAACCCAGTGAATCAAAACAAATATAATAGCCAACTAACTTTACCACAGCTACAATCAAAAAGAATCTCTCGAAACTTGACATAGAATCTGATGCTATGACTTCCAAAACAGTAAAAACTTAGTCAATACTAAACAAAACAATATAAGTGAAAACCTGAGGGAAGAAGTTACTCCATTGCCTGTAATGATCATGATAAAAATTACATAGGAGAAACCTCAAGAAATCGAATTTATTTTTTAATCATATTCCCACTTGTGCACAGAGGGGTTACAGAGAATCACAGGGGAAAGAAAGGGAGTGACAATGAAAGGATAGAATTGAGGGAGATAGAAGATGGCAATTTATTTATTTTTTTTTTTTTTTAATCATTTCACCCCAGGCAAGGCGTAAATGCCACTGATGTACGGGGGGCTACATAACTGAAAGAAAATTAATTAGAGGAGGGAGAAGAGAATTACAAACCAATTAGAAAGAAGCAATAGAAAGATGGAAATGCAGGTGTAATGACAGTTGCAAGGGGGGAGAGAAAGGGAAGGATATACGGGGTGGGGGAAGGGCTAGAGTCAAGTGGTTAGTAGATGAGTATTGACATTGCATTTCTGGAGGTTGTAGCTGTCGGGAAAGCAAGAATATGGGAGCGAGTTCCACAGGCGGGAAGTGCGAGAGAAGAAGCTGCAGGAGTAGAATTGTCATCTGCATTTGGCTAACCTAACTGTGAATGGGTGGGACCCAGTTGCCATTCTGGTTGCATGAGTAAACACCTGTTGAGAAGGCACCAGTGACTTAAGTTCATCTGAGCAGAAGCCATGAAAGTACTTATAGAACAGACAAAGGGAGGCCACATCTCATTGGTGGTGAAGTGGCTGTATTCGAGCTGCCAAGTCAGCACCTATCATGTTACTAACTCTCCTTTGGAGCCTGTCGAGAACACTGAGGTGAGCGGCAGTGGCGCATGACCATAAATGGCAGCAGTACTCCATGCAGGGTCGAATGGTAGACTTGTATATATCCAGGATGGATTCAGGCGGAAAGAACGTCCTGGATCGACACAGTGACCCAACCTTCTTAGCAGTGGTGAAGATTGTAGCTATCAGAGAAGCAAGTATACAGAAGAGTGTTCAACAAACAGGAAGTGTGAGAAAAGAAACTATTAGAGTAGAAGAGGTAGTTGAATTTAACTAATTCAACAATAAAAGGAAAAGATTATGTGAACACCAAAGAGATATTCTACAAAACAATACATCAAATATGTTGGTAACAAGACTGACCACAATTTTGACAAACTGATGAAAGGAGAAAACAATTCACTACAATGTAAATGTCTAGAGAGTCCCTTAATCGCAATTAAATCTCCCCAGTAAATGTGTGCCCTGGATCTTACAACATTTCTGGCTGAATCACTTAGAATCATTTAAAATTATCTGCTGCCTCGATACACTAAATTTAAGTTACATGATGCCACAGTATTAAATGATCCCAACACCAAGAAATTTCAATGAAACCTCATTAAACAGCAAATAAACACAACCAAACAGGAATTACAACTAATCAACACTGAAATTATACGTATTGAAAGAATCTTATAATAACCAGCATAATAAAAAATTATCCAAATGTTGGACAATTTTGGTCTTTATTTTCTCCTGAAATTAAAGCAAAACTATGATGTTTAGAATGGCTCATGATTTAAACATAATAGATATTCATTGTCTTTAATATTTAACTGTATATCTTTAGAAAATATATATATATATATATATATATATATATATATATTTTTTTTTTAATCGTATCACCCCGAGCAAGGTGGTAACGCCACTGATGTGCAGGGGGGTATGTAATAGTGAAAAGATCGGAAGAGAGAAAGCCGGAAACAGAGAACAAGAGATGAGCCTCTTAACCCGTTCAATAGACGTGGGTGGAGTGTGAACTGGGCGATAGATCAATCTACTCCAATTGAAAAAAAAAAAACAAAGTGAGAAGATTGGAAAAGAGAAAGTCGGAAACCACATCCTAAACAAGGAACAAGGGATGAGCCTCTTCACCTGTTCAATAGACGTGGGTGGAGTGTGAACTGGGCGATAGATAGATCTATCTACTCCAATTGAAAAAAACAAACAAAAAGAAACCAAAGTGAAAAGATTGGAAAAGAGAAAGCCGGAAACCACATCCTAAACAGGGAACAAGGGATGAGCCTCTTAACCTGTTCAATAGACGTGGGTGGAGTGTGAACCGGGCGATAGATAGATCTATCTATATATATATAGATGTGTGTGTGTGTGTGTGTGTAGTGTATTGAGGCAGCAGATGATTTCCTAAACATATACTGTTAAATATAACAGACAATGAATGTCTATTATGTTTAAATCATGAGCCGTTCTAAACATCATAGTTTTGCTTTAATTTCAGGAGAAAATAAAGACCAAAATTGTCCAACATTTGGATAATTTTTTATTATGCTGGTTATTATAAAATTCTTTCAATACATATAATTTCAGTGTTGATTAGTTGTAATTCCTGTTTGGTTGTGTTTATTTGCTGTTTAATGAGGTTTCATTGAAATTTCTTGGTGTTATAAATTCTCCAACATTTGGATAATCTTTTATTAATTTGGTTTAGAACAGCTCATGATTAAAAATAATAGACATTCATTGTCTGTTATATTTAACAGTATATGTTTAGAAAATTATTTGCTGCCTTGATACATTATACACACACAAACACACACACATACACAGAGGGTCCAATGGATAAAGTGTTGCCATTTTATATTTTTTTAATTTCACACGTGTTGTTGATTTTGTCCACCATCCAGTATAGTAGGGTCTGTTGGGCATCACCTGTGACACAATTCTCTCCACCAGAAATTTGGAAATTTCACACCAGAAGCATTTCAGAGTGTTTGGGTGTTCTGAATTCAATAAAGTGGATTCAGAAAGAGTTGGATGAGTCTAATGTTGATTATAAAGGTGTTTAGAGCAATCCACTAATGATAGGGACATTATGCTTCCACGGGGCCTCAGACTTGACACAGAGGCCTACACCATGTGCTTTGATAAAATAATGCTGCCCTTGGTCAAGAAGCTGGCTGCTGGAGGAGCCTGTGTTTGGAAACAAGACTCTGCACCATGCCAAACAAGCAGGAAAACTGTTATAACTGTCAAGAGTTGTAACAACAAAAATGAACTGAAGGTAAGGATTATGGCAGCATTCACCAAATTGAACAAGGAGACCATCCAGAAGAGTTGCAGGAGATTCTGAAGTTGTCTGGAAGCCATAGTTTAGCCAATGGCAATTTTTATTGAATAAATTTACACTTTAGTATTTCAAAATATTTTGTGTAATTTTAGTAAATACTTCATTAAAATGAGATGCCAGTGTTATTTTCATTTTTGCATAATTTAGATGACAATTTATCGATCCCACCCACTTTATATATATTACAGAAAAGTAAAAGAACATGTACATTGAACCCCACTGTTCAAGCATTTACTTTTTTAAAGAGTGCTCAATACAGTATAGAGCTTAATATTTATAAACCATTAAAAACCATTGTAATAACAAAATTACTATATATATATATATATATATAGGAAAAACTACTAAAAAGTTGTAAGTTTAAAATTTGAGTTTAAATTTTATAATCATTTCTTTCTGATGAAAGGCTGAGGCCGGTCTGAAATATCAAATATATATATATATATATATATATATAATAATAGAAATAAATAAATACTGTCAAAAAAATACATTTTTAAACTTACAACTTTTTAGTAGTTTTTCCTATACATATTAAGACAGTATAAGTGGCTCATCATTATCCTATATATATATATATATATATATATATATATATATATATATCCAGGTAAAGAGAAGCAACAATTTTAGGATTCCAAGTTCTCCAGCATTTACTATACAATAATGTTATATATATATATATATATATATATATATTTTCTAGACATATTCTATTAAATATAAGAGACAATGAATGTCTATTATGTTTAATCATGAGCCGTTCTAAACGTCGTATTTTTGCTTTAATTTCAGTTGAAAATAAAGACAAAAATTCTCCAACATTTGGATAATTATTTATTGGTTTTCTTCTAAGCTTTCGGCTCACATGAGCCATCTTCAGAGGTTGTTTAAACTGAAATATTATAAAATCCACCATCACCGACGATTTTATTTTGTGTTGACATAAAACTCCGCTTGGCAACGGCAATAGTTACCAAAAATAATAAACGCAGTTCTTAAGTTTGCGATGCGGTTTTATGACGTCACACCGCGGGATAGCGCGAAATGACAACAAAACCATCTAGTCAAATGCAATGTAATATGTTATTTCCTGTTTTAAAGTTGATTTTATTGAGTGTTGGTTGTTTTGATTTGATGTACATGGCCTCCAATATCTGCAGGTTCCTCTTACTGTGTGTATGAGTAAGGATCACCGTATTGTTGACCAAAATCTGTCTGATATTACCTACATGTTTATGTTTTTCAGAGAAATGTTGTTTAATAGTACTCTGATCAGAAAGATGACATGTAAGTCTACGGGAGAGCGTAGTTGTGGTAAAACCAATATATGTACTAGGTTTTTGAGTAGTATCAGAGATGCAATCTCTGAATGGGCATGTAAATTGGTACACTACATTGGTTTTTTGTAAAGAATTTAGTTTAGTGCCTGTTGGGTTATTATAAACTATGAGGTCAATTGTTTTAAACTTTTTATAATATATAATGAGTTTAATTTGATTATTACTATCCACTGGTTTAACATTTCTACGTATTATGTTTTTGAGAGTTTTTTCATCTTGTTTATAATTATTATGTATTTGGTTGCAATAGTATAAGTTAATAGTGTTATGTTTATTTTGATGTAAACCATTATTAATATTATCATTATTGTTAGAGCTATTGTTAAGTTTGTTGAGATACATTTTAATTTGTTGATCAATAACGGAGTTAGGAAATCCATTATTGACTAGTGTTTGCTTAATGTTGTGTAATTCTTTATAAAATATAGATTTGGAAGAAGATATCATTTGTGTGCGTTGAAGTAAGTTTTTTATAACAGCTAACTTATATCGTTGGGGACATTCACTATTATAATTAAGAAGACACGAATTTATGCTAGTTGGTTTCCTATATAGAGAAGTAGTAAATTTATGTGTGCTAGAATCAATGAATACATCAAGGAATGGGAGTTTGTTATTAATATTAAGTTCTAATGTAAATTTGAGGACGGAGTGACTTTCAAATTTGTTTTTAAGATATTTAATTTGATCGATATTCTTAGCTAAAACAAAGATGTCATCTATATATCTTACATATATACAGGGTTTATTGTTGTCATTAATTATTTTATTTTCTAGATTTGCCATATAATAATTAGAAAAAAGGGGACCTAAAGGAGATCCCATCGCAATGCCAATTGGCATTGCGATGGGATCTCCTTTAGGTCCCCTTTTTTCTAATTATTATATGGCAAATCTAGAAAATAAAATAATTAATGACAACAATAAACCCTGTATATATGTAAGATATATAGATGACATCTTTGTTTTAGCTAAGAATATCGATCAAATTAAATATCTTAAAAACAAATTTGAAAGTCACTCCGTCCTCAAATTTACATTAGAACTTAATATTAATAACAAACTCCCATTCCTTGATGTATTCATTGATTCTAGCACACATAAATTTACTACTTCTCTATATAGGAAACCAACTAGCATAAATTCGTGTCTTCTTAATTATAATAGTGAATGTCCCCAACGATATAAGTTAGCTGTTATAAAAAACTTACTTCAACGCACACAAATGATATCTTCTTCCAAATCTATATTTTATAAAGAATTACACAACATTAAGCAAACACTAGTCAATAATGGATTTCCTAACTCCGTTATTGATCAACAAATTAAAATGTATCTCAACAAACTTAACAATAGCTCTAACAATAATGATAATATTAATAATGGTTTACATCAAAATAAACATAACACTATTAACTTATACTATTGCAACCAAATACATAATAATTATAAACAAGATGAAAAAACTCTCAAAAACATAATACGTAGAAATGTTAAACCAGTGGATAGTAATAATCAAATTAAACTCATTATATATTATAAAAAGTTTAAAACAATTGACCTCATAGTTTATAATAACCCAACAGGCACTAAACTAAATTCTTTACAAAAAACCAATGTAGTGTACCAATTTACATGCCCATTCAGAGATTGCATCTCTGATACTACTCAAAAACCTAGTACATATATTGGTTTTACCACAACTACGCTCTCCCGTAGACTTACATGTCATCTTTCTGATCAGAGTACTATTAAACAACATTTCTCTGAAAAACATAAACATGTAGGTAATATCAGACAGATTTTGGTCAACAATACGGTGATCCTTACTCATACACACAGTAAGAGGAACCTGCAGATATTGGAGGCCATGTACATCAAATCAAAACAACCAACACTCAATAAAATCAACTTTAAAACAGGAAATAACATATTACATTGCATTTGACTAGATGGTTTTGTTGTCATTTCGCGCTATCCCGCGGTGTGACGTCATAAAACCGCATCGCAAACTTAAGAACTGCGTTTATTATTTTTGGTAACTATTGCCGTTGCCAAGCGGAGTTTTATGTCAACACAAAATAAAATCGTCGGTGATGGTGGATTTTATAATATTTCAGTTTAAACAACCTCTCTGAAGATGGCTCATGTGAGCCGAAAGCTTAGAAGAAAACCAATAAATAATTATCCAAATGTTGGAGAATTTTTGTCTTTATTTTCAACTGAAATTAAAGCAAAAATACGACGTTTAGAACGGCTCATGATTAAACATAATAGACATTCATTGTCTCCTTATATTTATATATATATATATATATATATATATATATATATATATATATCCAGGTAAAGAGAAGCAACAATTTTAGGATTCCAAGTTCTCCAGCATTTACTATACAATAATGTTATATATCTAAACAGAGTAAATACGTGTGCTGTGGGCATAAAAATACATATGGTTGCAAAGAGAACTCGACAATGAAGAATAAGGATAATTTTTTGATTGAGAAATATGCACGTAAAATATTTATTTCTCTTTTTTTTTAATGAATGTACTAAGGCAGTTATAATGTGGAAGAAGAAGAAGAAGAAGGAGGCGGCAGACCAAAAAGGTTCATACAAGGGGATTATAGTCATATACACAAACAGAACGATTCACTTATCTTGGGTATGAAGTCCGGGTTGTGGGGCACGGAAAAGTTTGTTGATACACGGTTTCCCCTTGGGTGAGAGAAGAAGACTGCCGAATCGTCATTTCTTTGCCTTTTTTATTTCTTCAGAGTAGCTCAACTGATTTGGGGGGGGGGGGGCACGCCTCAGTAATCAAATAAAACAATGCGTGGATCCCCCTTTTGTCATTTTGAGTCTGGAACTCACGAAGATCATTTCCATTTATCAATGCAGGGTACGATCTTAGAGAACGTAAGAATATATCAAGAACAGTATTGAGGAAATTGTAATATGAAAACGGTTTACTTATGACACATTTGTTAAAGACTATCCAAAGAAGCCTGGTTGTAATTTTTTCTATTTTTTCTTGCAAATATTACTTTAAATATGTTACATTATCACAGAAATAATTTTTTTTTTGTTGTTGTTGTATTTACAGAAAACAAAATTCTTGTGTATGTATATATTTACCTCGAATCCTTGGCAGAATTCTTGGTAAACTAAGTTTATTCAATCTTTCAGGTGCCAAGTCTGTATTTATCTATAATTATAAATTTTTCTACCCACAGCACATTCTTGCTGTAAATTATCTACATTAAATATATATCAACTTTCATACCTGTTAATCCAAGTACATAACTAAAAAAAAAATGACACTTTTAAAATATATCTACATTTTTCAGGTTTTGTACACTTGATATAAAGCATCATTGAAGCAGAAAATATGCACGTATATTTAATTTTTATTTTAAATTACTGTTAATTACAAAATTATTTAATTAAATTTAATAAAACAATATTTGTAAGAGAACTTTTCCTTATACATATATGGTTGTTATTCAGTGATATGCCAAGATTTTTAACAATTAATATTTTTTTATTTCAATTTCATAATTTGATAAAACATTGATTTTTTTTTTTAACTACCATTATTTAAAGCCAATTTCCAAAGAAAAAAATAGGTTATAGATTGCCACATTATTGGTGTGGTGGGTCGGCTTTGTTTTTGTGTTTCGAATGTGACAGTCAGTCTTTCTAGACAAAACATTTCAAATATCGATTGGAAATAATTCAGCAATTTAGTTATTATCTTATTTGTTTTATATTCCAGTAACTTTTCTTTCTTTTTCAAAACTCAGAAAATTACGTTAAATTTTTCACACATTTCAAGTAAAATATTAACTCTAGTTTCTTATTTATTTTTTAACACAAAAAAATAAGATGAATTTTTAATTTAAAGGGTGGAACAATCTTTCACGGCAAAGATGCAAGTGAATTAAACATAATTTACAAATAATCTGCCATTTGTTGTTTTGCATCTCCTTGAAATTAGGAATATTTTATAAATCTTTTATCTTATAACATTTCTTTCTCTGTTTTTTGAAGGCCTATGTTGACTCTCTTTAAACTCGTTAACTCTCACTGAGCTTAATTTTGCATGCAGGTAGACATTCTATTGTTTTATTTAATTAAAATCTTAAAATATAGATGTTTTAGTAAGAAATTGAAAAATCTGTTAACTTTGTATCAGATAAGAAATTCATCAACCTTCCTCTTCACTCTTACAGAAATTCACAATAATGTGTGAAATCCTGGTTTTCTCAAATAGAAAAAGAATTGACTATGTGCTAAACAAAAAAAAAAAAAAAACAAACAAATTTTACAAGTAAGTGTTAAAATGATTTTTGTTGAATGGAAGTGACTTGCAAGACTAAAAGGACTTGCATGTAGTGAGAAAAATTATAATAAAAAGACTTCATCAATGTCAGTCACTCAGAGAGTTATTGGGAGCCAGAAACACACATCTAAAATGTGACTTCAAACTTCAAGTCCTCTTTCTCTGCATCTATTTCAACAATTACTACAAGAACATTTTGTACGAACACTACCCTTAATCTCTTCATAATGTTTCTAATTGAACATTAACTTCTACAACTTATACTATTCTTTCCTTATAATAAATTTCTATGTTAACATTGAAAATGTATATTTTATTATTCCACTCTTGTACACTAAAATCCACACATTCGATCTGACTACCAACCTTCCGATGATGAAAAACCTTCTGATGATAATTCTGCATAAAATTTGTAAGCTGTAGGGAGTCAGGTTAAGTAAGACACAAGGCTGAATCAAGAAAAATTAACCAGCTCCCTACGCTACACTGGTGACTCCAGACGTTTGAAAGGAACACACATCCCTACACTATAACTTTTTGGGCAATTTAAGATTTTAGATAAATAAAAAAAATTAGAATGTCTATCTTTTTTTTTTTTTTTTTTTTTTAAATCATTTCACCCCGAGCAAGGCGTAAACGCCACTGATGTGCAGGGGGTTACATAAATGTAACAAGATTAATTAGAAAAGAGTGAGGAGTACAAACTAGTTAGAAAGGAACAATAGAAAGCTGAGAAAGCAGGTGCGATGACAGATACATAGGTGGAGAGAAAGGGAAATTTATACGGAGGTGGGGAGAGAGCTAGAGGCCAGTGGTTAGTAGATGAGTTTTGACTTTGCATTTAAATTTCTGGAGGTTGTAGCCGTCAGGAAAGCAAGAATACGGGAGCGAGTTCCACAGGCGGGAAGTGCGAGAGAGGAAGCTGCAGGAGTAGAATTGTCGTCTGCATTTGGCTAACCTGACTGTGAATGGGTGGGACCCAGCTGCCAGTCTGGTTGCACGAGTAAACACCTGTTGAGGAGGCATCAGTGACTTAAGCTCATCCGAGCAGAAGCCATGAAAATATATATATATATATATATATATTTGTAGAAGAGACAATGCAAAATTAAGCTGAGGTAATTGAGAGTTAATGAGTTTAAAGAGTTTAACGAGTTTAAAGAGTTTAACGAGTTTAAAGAGAGTCAACATAGGCCTTCAAAAAACAGAAAAAGAAATGTTATCACATACAGTAAATAGTAAGTTTAATTCGCATCAGATATTAACAAAGAGATTGATTCATATGAAAATAAAAAAAATTAGCCTGAGCAAAATTCAAGGGACGTAATTCATAAAAAAAATGCAAACTTGTCCAAGGCAATTCTATTATTATATCAACATTTTTTTTAAAGTTAATCCACAATGGAAATTTCATACAACATTCAATTTGGTTTCACAAAGTTGGCCATTTTTATACCTGCTGTTTTAAAAAGCAAAAATTTGTATTTACTAAAAGAACAGAGTTAAATTCAACAAATATTAAGTACAAAACTTCATTAAGACATTTGCTGATATAGACATACATATTTACAAAACTTACTATACCTTCTGTATATATATATATATATATATATATATATATAGGAAAAACTACTAAAAAGTTGTAAGTTTAAAAATGTATTTTTTTGACAGTATTTGTTTATTTCTATTATTATATTGATATTTCAGATCGTCCTCAGTCCTTCATCAGAAACAAATGATTTTAAAATTTAAATTAGAAACATTTTTTTAAAAATATTTGTAAACGTAAACCTAGCTTTAATACTACTTATAAATTTTGTTTTAGAGAAATCTTTTTTAATTGTATCTAAAAAATGTTTAGCTATTGAAATATTTATAAAGATTCAAAACACCTAAGTCCCTATTTAACCCTAGCTTGTGTGTATTTAATTTTAAAATCCAGTATTTTTCTTTCTTTCTGCGTAAGTGTATAGAACTAAAATCGGAGTCTAAGTTGTAGAACGTGTAGGTTTTTAACCTTTTGTTCATGCATTTACTTTTATAAAGAGTGCTCAATATAACGTAGAGCATTATATTGTAATAGTTGTTACAATGGTTTATAAATTCATAGTATCACAACACAAAAATTTTCATGTTTCGAAGCTTACCATGTGTCTTGGCAGCTTCTTACAACCCAACCTCACTTTCACCTAAAAAAAAACAAATCCACCACAAATAAATGGTCATTTCAACGAGATAATTTTCATACCAACTAGATCACCTGAAGAAGAAGCGGCCAAGACACATGGTCAGCTTCGAAACGAAAATTTTTGTGTCGTGATACTATGAATTTATAAACCATTGTAACAACTATTACACTATATATATATATATATATATATATATATATATATATATATTCATACAGTTGATAAATGTATTCTTTGAAAAGTTTTGATGTTTTTAATTTAACTAAAACAGAAAAAATGAAATTTTTCTGGGTATTTACAATATATATGATGGTCCTCATTGAAAAATTACCATAAATGTCTAAATGCTCAGTAAGTAGATGAAATGCTTTCCAGTTTTCCACCAAATAGACCAGCACAGCCAGGCAATAATGCTATAACAATACAGAAGTGAAAATTGTTATCAGAGAAGAAATTCTGTAAAAAATCTATATATTTATATTGAATATTAAAAAAAAATCATTTACATTAATCGTCATGCTTAGATGAGGGTGTGCTGAAAACTCCTTTGCTTAATTCACGTCTCAAAATCTTACCAAATGACCTAATATCAGATATGTTTTTTAAGTCTCTTGTGATTGGGCTGAGAACTTTTCAGTATCCTCTCATGTAACAGTTCCACAGTGATTTTTGTATGTGCCATTTGGTAAATGCTAGACAAGGGAAGGTATTTTAAGGATTATTATCTGAACTAGAACAGAAACATTGGATAAAAACAGCTGTTTTTTTACATGATCACCAAAAAGTATGTTAGAAACAATTCGTTACACGACTAACGTACTGTCAGGTTGAGTAAGATGAGAGAGAGAGAGAGAGAGAGAGAGAGAGAGAGAGAGATTTTATTTTTGTAGGTTTCCTTTTGTTTTTCTATTTTGTAGAAATATGTTATGGTAGGTTAGGAAGGTAAGTATATTATAGATACATGGGTGTAAATTCCACTCACAAAGAGGATTTTCTTTTCTTTCTTTTTTCCTGGAACCGAGAAGTGTGTTTTTGATGTTGAAGAATCTTTACAAAAGAATGAAGTGTAATATAGCGAAGATTAGTTTTTGTTTTAAGTTACTGCAATTGTGTCAAGAATTTGCAGAAAATTTAAGAACTTGTAGCAGGGTAAGAAATTAATTAATATCAACCTTCTTTTACATTTTTACAAAAATTCACAATCCTGGTTTTCCCAAATAGAAAAAGGATTGACCATGTGCTTAATGAAAAAGTTAAGTGAACCCAGATTTTGCAAGTAGGTGTTAAAATGATTTTTGACCAATGGGAGCGACTTGCATAACTTGAGGACTTATGGTCCAGTGCTAAATTCAAAAAGACTATATAAATGACTGTCAAGAGTCAGAGAGATGGGCGAGACACCACTAAAATGTAACAAGAGAAGATTCAGGTGTCCTCTTTCTCCTTATCTATTTCAACAATTACTACTAGAACATTTTGTACGAACTCTACCCATAACCTCTTAATAATGTTTCTAATTGCGCATTAACTTCTACAATTTGTGTTATTCTTTCCTTTTAATAAATTCCTGTTTTAAAATGCAAAATGTATATTTTATTCTTCTTACGCTATTCCACACAATTCCACATATTCCAACCTGCCAACAACCAACCTTCTGATTATGAAAAACCTTCTGATGATTATAACTCTGCATAAAACTTATAAGCTGTAGGGAGTTCGGTTAAGTATGACCCAAGGCCGAACCAAGAAACATTAACCCACACCCCTACGCTACAAACTTATCACATAGAACAGTAAATTTCAAATTTTCAACCAGTGTATCATGAGAGAGTTGTAGTTGTGTTGCAAAATTTTTAAAGGTCATTAATTAAATTATTTTCGAAAGACGTCCAAAGCAAAACAATTTTAATTAAAATCCCTCTTTAATTTGATTAAAAGACAGATTACTGGAATTAAAATATTCAACAAGAGATATTACATCACTTTGGTTATCCCTTAGGGGTAAATAAGTAGCATGCAGAAGTGGGGCAGAGGATGAAATGGCCAAGGCAGAGGGCACGATGGACCCAGGCAGCCATATCAAGAGGACATCCAATCAAATACTTCAGCCACTTTCTCACTGATATGATGCGACTTCCCTATGTCTTTTCTACAAATATTATCATGCCATCTGCTCTGATAAGCTTTTTTACCCTGGTGTCTGGACCACATGAATTTAAATGCACTACTAGGTTGGCATCTAGGTCTCACTCTTTTACTGTTGAGATAATTAAATATAACCATCACTTTTACTCATACTGTTTTTTTTTTATATATATTTTTGGCCTATGGAACTCTCAGCCATTTACTTGCTTCCCTGATAGCTTCAATCTCCAAAAATTGAATCCCGTTTATCTTTTATCCTTTTCCCCAACAATACTTTCATGGCTTCTGCTTGTACGAACTTAAGTCACTGGTGCCTCCTCAACAGGTGTTTATTCGTGCAACCAGACTGGCAACTGGGTCCCACCCATTCACAGTCAGGTTAGCCAAATGCAGACGACAATTCTACTCCTGCAGCTTCTTCTCTCGTACTTCCCGCCTGTGGAACTCGCTCCCATATTCTTGCTTTCCTGACAGCTACAACCTCCAGAAATTTAAATGCAAAGTCAATACTCATCTACTAACCACTGGACTCTAGCTCTCTCCCCAGCTCCATATAAATTTCCCTTTCTCTCCACCTATGTATCTGTCATCGCACCTGCTTTCTCAGCTTTTCTAACTTTTCCTTTCTAACTAGTTTGTACTCCTCACTCTTTTCTAATTAATCTTTTTACAGTTATGTAGCCCCCTGCACATCAGTGGCATTTCCGCCTTGCTCGGGGTGAAATGATTAAAAAAAAAAAATTCCCGTACCTAGTCTTTTATCTCACTGTAACCCTTACACACGATTAGTGATCCTGCCTTTGAGGTGAAATAATTTTAAAAAAAAAAAATTCAGCTCATATTTAATTGGAATGAAGTGTTTATTTCATATTTCATCTGTTTTCGCATATTTAAAATGTCTTCCTTTCTCACATTTCTAAGTACTAGGCCCTACAGCTCCCAACAACTTGAGTCTTAGGGGTATACAATCAAAGAATTGACCCCAAACATCACCAAACCTTTGCATATGATTAGGGTGAATTTCAAAATAGTATGAAAAAAAAAATTCTTCTTCTGTTCTCAATCTCATATTTGTGTGAAGTAAATCGATCACAGCTAGAATCCTTGAAAGAAGATTTAAGAATATGCTTGTCAAAAATTCGACCTTGCAAAGAAGATATTCTAAAAAGTGTAAAGCTCAGATACCTCATTAAATATTAAATTAATAAACAGAAAAAGAAATAAAAATAAGTTTTATTATCTTTTTATTCCAAATTATATTATAAGAAATTGTTTTGTTTGTGTTAATGAATAAATGATAAAAAGTAGAATCTTATTTTTTACATCTTTTTTTTCATCTTAATTTCAGTGTTCTGCAAAAGATTCAAAGTGAGCTATGAGATAAAAAAAAATGTTGAAAGACTTTGATCTAAGGATTAAAAAATGGGAAATTTAAGGTTCCATTACTTGTCTGACACTAGAGTCCTATCAGTCAGTTAAGTGCCATACATGAAACACACTTGGGCGATCATGTCTCGAAGGAGACATGACTGACTGGGCAGAAGATTATCCCACAGTAGGTTGCCATTGCTTTCTGCGGTAGACTGGTTGCCGACCAAGGCTATAGAACCCAATCTGTCCTGTTATTTAACCCATAACTGGAGGGAAGAAATGGATTAATACCTTTCCCAAGGGTATTTGCGCGTAAGTGAATGCAATGAATTCAACTGGAATTCGAACTCGGCTCTCCGATTTCTTGTTCCGAGCCGATATCCACTGGACCGCCACGCACATCTATACATTGCCAAAAAGTATGAGTAATTATCTTTTTGTAACAAAGCTGAACAATATGAGGATGATACAGCGCTGATAGCAGACAAGGAAAAGAAACTACAAGACCTCCTACAGAAGGTAACTGAAGAAAGTGGAAAGCAAGGACTACAATTAAACTACAAGAAAACAGAATGCATGGTCATTAGCAAAAAGAGAAGCCTAAAATGCCAACTACAGGTTCAAAAATTTAAATACCTGGGAAATATTCTTACAGAGGATTGAAAGTCCGACACTAAGATCCAAAGACAAATTGGCATGGCAAAAGAAGCATTTCAGAAGCTGAGTAGAGTATTAAGAGACAAGAAAGTTTTATTAGAAACGAAGAAGAGAGTACTGGATTGCTATATGATGTTGGTTCTTCAATATGGCAGTGAATGCTGAACAATATCATCAAAGATGAAGGAAAAACTTGTAACAACCGAAATGTGGTTCTACAGAAGCATACTGGATATAAACTGGGGGACCAATTTCATATTACAATCAATATATAAACTGACCCCTCACCTTGTGGTCAAAGCAAGTTTCTATACATTTATATTCCTGAGATCCAGAAGCACAAAGATGCATTACAGGAACTGAGTAGAGTATTAAGAAACAGGACAATTTCACTAGAAACAAAGAGGAGAGTACTGGATTGCTACATGATGTTAGTTCTTCAATATGGCAGTGAATGCTGGATAATATCATCAAAGATGAAGGAAAAACTTAAAGCAACTGAAATGCGGTTCTACAGAAGGATGCTGTGGATACCATGGACCGAGCATGTGAGCAATGATGAGGTTTTGGAAAGGATGAAAACAAAAAGGAAACTAATACTGAATATCAAGAAATCCCAGCTAAAGTTCCTGGGACATGTAATGAGGAAGGAGGGCTTGGTGAATCTGATAGTTACAGAAAGAATGTGAACTAGTTAGAATTTCACAGAGACTTTGAGGTATTATGGTGGCTGTAGAAATAATGTATTGTTTTGGTGTAAAAAATACTGTAGTATGTTTGGAATAATAATTGTTACTAGCTAAGTTTAAGATAAAACAGAATGAAGACCAGCCTTATCCTATCCCCCCTTTGGCCTTGTGCCACATTTTTGTATTATGCAAAATAAATATAACATTTTTCTATTTACCTGGTAAAGTGCTGTCACTCAGTTTATTGAGCAAGATCTTGTTTTATCAGAATATTGACTTTTTTTAATCATTTCACTCCAAGCAAGGCAATAAAATCACTAAGACACTGAATGTAAAAAATATATAATGGTTTTGCAGATAGAGACTTTCATAATAATTCATGAGCAATCATAAACATAAGTATATTGTGTTAGCATAGCTGACTGATTCAGTTTTTTTTTTGTTTTTTTTGTTTTTATTTATAATCATATCGCCCAAGCAAGGCATTTTATTGCCACTTTTTTGCAGGGGGTTACATCGGAGGAAAGTTATGAAAAAGAGTAACAGGTTATAGGGGGTGTCAGGAAGTGAGTAAGAGAAGGATGACTGTGATCATAAAGTGACGGATCAGTTTATATATTGATTATAATCAATCAGTCTGTCATGCCTCAGAGTCAGAATGATGGGTTCAATTAGCTGAATTTACTCTGGTGTGCCAACCCTAATTTTTAGTTTATGAGTTTGAGTTTTGTTTAATGGCATATCAACACCTCTGTGGGTTATTTGATGCCAAAAAGGTGGGGTTTTAAGGTATTATCTTAAATGTTTGCTTATAGTAAGAAGATTGATTTAGTCAGATTTTCAGGAACATTTTTTGTTTTTATTCTTTTTGTTTTAGAAAACTGAAAATGTCTTCTACTTTTGTATTAAAAAAGGTTTTGCTGAGAATAATTTTTTTTTCTTCAAAAATGTATTCTGGGAAAAAAATTTCTTCAAAAAATGTATTGTTGATAATATTTTTCCTTCAGAAATGTATATTTTTCTATAAAAGTTTATTTTTATCTATATATTTTTATAAAAGTGTATTTTAATACTTTCATAGTGTTTTGACCCCAGTTTGAGGGTTAAATATTTGGACCTTAGCAGATGCTACCACTCCGGGTCAGAGTGGACCTGTGAACAACAGCAATAAAGAGGTGGTTTTATGCTCCTCATAACCTCCCAATCAGAGGCCTTGCTGCTGGATGCAGTTTACCATCATGCCCAGGACCTTTAGTTTATGAACTTTTTGCCTTATTCCTGTGAATTTGCCTTGCATATATTATTTGCTTGCTGTATATTATTTTTGCCCTGTTTTTTCTTTTTATTTGTATTGCTTATTACAAACTTTGTCAATTGCATTTGTTGGGCAGTTCTGACATTTATCTACAATTAACCATGGCCACTAACTCTACAAGTTGAAATAAAAATTCAAGTAAAAATACAATCAAATAGACAGGCCTTGTCAGTTGAATTGAACAAAACTTATTTAGATTAATTCTAGCTTGGTAAACCCATATATATAAGAAAAAGACACACAGACAGAAACAAAATCTCTTGTGCATCTGCCTACTTGTACATTAAACATTTTGGGATTACCACTAAGGCCTAATACAAGAGAATCACTGACACTTAAACAACTTAGACCTTTGTTATTATTAACCATGCTCACTCTTAATTTTTGACAACAAAATTTTAAGATTTATGTAAAAATTACTATGCCTGATCATGTGATCAAAATCAACTGATCATATGTATATTTGTTTTAAATCATAGAACTGTGAAACACAGAAAATTACTGTAAATAAATGTTCTGAAAAACTCCAGTTGCATTTTCAACTTGATTCTTATATTTTTATCCATGTGGGATGTATTAAAAAAAAAAACTTACTTTCTAATTATATATATATATATATATAAACGAGATTATAATTATACTTGTGTTGAAAACTTTCGACGGAAGGAAAAAAATGGTTTTAAAAAAGAAAGAGCTTAGTACATGAACATCAGTCAAAAGTGTTTGGACTGAGATCAGCACGAAGCCCAAAGAAAAAACCCCAACATGAGTAATCAACTAACAGAAAGCGCTCAATACAGAGGTAGAGCGAAATAAATAGCTAACACCTAATGAGCCAGATGGACCTACCTGGCCAGCTTTCCCTGATGATCCGTTTAGGTGAAACCTAGGTAGGTTTGTCTGGCTCATTAAGTGTTATCATATATATATATATATATATATATATATATAAAAGGCAATTGAATGAGAAAAGGGAAAGATTCTGTGGAACAAACTTCTGTCCTCGAGAACGACTTAATCAGAATAAAGCAAAATGTTTTGTAGGAAGAAATATATTACACAGATATTTTCCATCATTCAGTTAACATTGTTCTTTTTATATATATATATATATATATATACTAGCAGTATAGCTCGGCGTTGCTCGGGTGTAATAAAAGCTTTAAAACTAATCCATGGTTCTGGAGCTCAGACTCTTTGGACGTTGGCACGAAAGACTAAAAAGCAATAGTCGTTTCCAGTTAAAGCAAAACAGTAGACTGAAAGAAAAATGAATGGATGTAAGTCAAATTTTGATTTCCTGCTATCAATATCAAATAAGTTTTTTTCGTCGTAAACTGAATTTTGAAGGCTAAATAAGTCCTTTGAATAAATGGTATCATGGCTAAGACTAAGAACTACAATTATACCTACTTAGAGCCAAACCCGAAGCAAAAACTAAAATAAAAGGGCTGAAAAAATACAGACATACAGGCAGACAAACATCTTGCCTTTTATATATATATATAATCGATTTTCTGCACTATTGTAAGAACTGCAACCTTGAAACTTCTGAATATCGTTTCTTATGTCTTTGTCGATGAGTGTATCAAATTTGATTAAAATCGGACCACTCCTTCTATAAACCAATTTTTTATTATTATTGATTTTCGACATTTATCAAGGGTACCTCGACACAAAACCTAGCTAAGAACACTCGCAGATGCTTATAGTACAATTGTGTAAATTTTTGAGAAAATCGGTTCAGCCATTTTGGAGTCTATAGGTAACAGACACACACAAAGTTCCATTTATAAATAAGTTTATATTTATATATATATATATATAGAGAGAGAGAGAGAGCAGGGGAGAACACTGTTCAAAAACATTCAGCCATTTTAAAAATTACTGATGGTGAAACAGCACTGTAAATGGGTCAATAAAACAAACATTTTGGTGGTTCTTTTGCCTGCATGTATGTATATATAAGGGGTGAGATTCAAGTTGTTTTTATAAATGGTTTCTTGTTTTTACATCCCAAATGTTTTTGGCTATGAAATTATTAACTCATTCTTTCTCCTTTATTACATCTCTGAATGTTTTTTTATATAAAGGCCAAGGGCATTTAAGAACTGGTTCTGCAAACTTGTCTAACTCTGATAAACAGTTCCTGCAAATTACTGCAAGTCACTTGAATGCCAAAAAATATAAACAAATACAATTGTAGAAAAATGTATCTGGATTCTATTAAAAACTTTTTCCATAAGAATCTAATTAAGAAGGAATACAGCTGGAGAGATCTTTTGACTCACATAAAAACTTTTCTACTTTTTCAACAATAGCTCACTAGGGTCATCGCAGTTCCAATGGGAGAAAGTTCCAAGTAAACAAATAAACTCCATTCCATTGTATGTTTCTAAATAAGAACTCTCATTTTTATAGGTTACATAAACTGAGCTAGTAAGTACTCTGGTTGAGCTTGAGAAGTCAGTCAGAGCCTCGGACGGTTCACAGATTGACTCATGAAGCAGGCAGAGGCCAGATATGGAGTAGAAAAGATACTTAGAATCTTTCCAATTCATTTATGCCAAAGTCAAAAGACTAAAAGTAGAAACCATTTCTAACATAGAAAACAACCTTTAAGTGAGAACTTTTTTCGTTCAATATCATGTTGTTCATATTACGGTCAACTTCACATTGAGCAGTGTTACTTTAGTACATTATTTTCTCTGTATTTGTCTATATTTCTGAGATGAGGTAGTATTTACACTATTTACATTATTTGGACTATTGTCCTCATCTTTATTGCCATGTGTAGAATGTTTCAGTTGTTGTATACTCTAGCCTTCTTCAGGTGCTAGGAATTTCAAACCAAACCCTTTATTATAATCACTGGGGTATATCATTCTCATTCCTTGTGCAAAGCCTCTTTGGTAGTCATGAGTTATCTCCCTCTAACCCGATTATGAGTTACAAGTTTATCACTGCTGTAGCTTGGTATTGAACTCACAACAAGTCACTGGAGTTAAACAACATCTATATCCACTGGGCCATGTACCCTTTAGGACACATGGCCCAGTGGATTATTTTCTCTGCTTGGAGTTACCAACCGTTATATACTAACTATAAAAAATCAATTTTAACACTTCTATTGCTGTGGATGTACTTATGTGTACACTAGCAGTATAGCCCGGCATTGCTCAGGTGTAATGAAAGCTCTAAAACTAATCCATGGTCCTAGAGCTCAGACTCAGCCAAAAGAATATTTGAAATAATAAAATAATTGCGACAATTTACCAATCGCACCTAATATATATATATATATATATATATATATATATATATATATATATATATATATACTAGCAGTATAGCCCCCAGCCGTTGCTCAGGTGTAATGAAAGCTTTAAAACTAATCCATGGTCCTGGAGCTCAGACTCTTTGGATGTTGGCACGAAAGACTAAAAAGCAATAGTTGTTTCCAGTTAAAGTGAAACCGTAGACTAAAAGAAAAATGAATGGATGTAAGTCAAATTTCATCCCAAAAAACTGAGGTGATCACCTTCCCTGCAGATTGGCTGTCTTTGAAGCAGATGAGAAGGGCTGTTATATGTCTTTTTTTTTTGTTTTAATCGTTTCACCCAAAACATGACGGTAATGCCACTGATGCGCAGGGGGCTACATAAGAAAGATTAGATGGGAGGAGAGTAAAGAGAAAGACAAACCAATTACAGGGAGTGTAAGAGAAAGAAGCAAGAGAAGGATGGGAATACAGGTGTGATGACAGTTGCAAAGGTAGAGAGAAAGGAAAAGATATACAGGGTGATGTAGAAAGACTGATGCGAAGAGGGCTACATAAGAGAGAAAGATTAGAGAGGAGGAGAGTAAAGAGAAAGACGAACCAGTTACAGGAGGGGTCAGAGAAAGGAGCAAGAGAAGGATGGGAATACAGGTGTGATGACAGTTGCAAAGGTAAAGAGAAAGGAAAAGATAAACAGGGTGATGTAGAAAGACTGATGCGAAGGGGGCTACATCAGAGAGAAAGATTAGATAGGAGGAGAGTAAAGAGAAAGACGAACCAGTTACAGGAGGGGTCAGAGAAAGGAGCAAGAGAAGGATGGGAATACAGGTGTGATGACAGTTGCAAAGGTAGAGAGAAAGGAAAAGATATACAGGGTGATGTAGAAAGACTGATGCGAAGAGGGCTACATAAGAGAGAAAGATTAGAGAGGAGGAGAGTAAAGAGAAAGATGACCAGTTACAGGAGGGGTCAGAGAAAGGAGCAAGAAAAGGATGGGAATACAGGTGTGAAGAGAGTTGAAAAGGTAAAGAGAAAGGAAAAGATATACAGGGTAATGTAGAAAGAACTGGAGTCCAGTGGTTAAGAGATTGGTATTGACATTGCATTTAAATTCCTGGAGGTTGTAGCCATCAGGAAAGTAAGAATATGAAAGAGAGTTTCACAGACGGAAAGTGTGAAAAAAGAAGCTGATGGAGTAGATTTTCCCCATACTCATTAGTTAGAATAATACACTCTCTTTCCATGCAGTCTGAACAACACCTACACTGAGCTGAGTAATTTACAAAAAAATTCCTCGCTCATCATTCAAAAAAAATCCCAAAGAGAGAGAGAGAAAAAAAAAAGAAAGAAGTAGACAATTGATAAATGGAGAGAAGAGAAAACAGGAAAGAAACAGAAATAGAAAGAAAATGAATAATATGCAGAGAAATGAATGTTAACATCAAGCTTGCAGCACCTGGTATTCCCAAACGGTCAACCATCTAGGTACTGACCAGGCTTGACATTGCTTAACTTTTGTGATTCTATGGAAACCTGTGTATCTGCATGATGTTGCTGTTAGAAAGAAGATGAGTAGTGTAAAGTAAACCCTACCCCAACTATCTCATAACATGAGTAAGAATTACTCAGTATAGCAGCCTGAAAAAATTCAAAATTCAAATGTTGTTGATAAGTGAAATATGATAGTTTTTATTGTAGAACATTAAAGTCGAATTTAGATTAAAAACAATCTTTCAGATTTATTAAAAATTCAAAGAATTTCATTTTAAAGATTTACGAACTTTGGATGAGGAAAACAAGAGACAAAAAAAGATAATGACCTTTTAAAAAGATCAGAGTTCAACCTGATGATTTATTTGACCTTTTGATTGATTCAACAAATATGGAAAAGCTTTCAATTCCAGATTCTTGTATTTCACATTTGTACAAGTAGACTGGAGCTGATATGGTGAGGAACAGAAATACTGAATTTAGAGACAATGCTCTCCGTGAACTTCTTCAGTAATATTTTTGTTTAAAGAAATGGCAAGTGAAAAATTTAGTTTATAAAACAAGGGGAAAAAGAAGAGAGAAAATCAAAATCTTTTCATGAAGATTTGATATGTTAGTTGCAGATAAAAGTGAGTTAAAGACTTCAATGAAAATTTCAAAGTACTAACTGAAAACATTTCTTATCACTCCAAAATTTAACGAGAGATGAAAAACACTAAAATGACTTTCATCTGAACTGAATGAAGAATTATTTGGAAATCATAAAAATGAGCCACTGTTTAGCTGATGTACATGCAAAAAGAAAAAAAAAAAACAGTGTGTCAAAAAGACTTCTTTCATCTTGACATCTCTATCACTGTTTACTTCTTCGACAATGTTTATTTTACTAAAAAACTGTTTACTTCTTCAACAATGCTTATTGTTCTAAAAAACTGTTTACTTCTTTAATGCTTATTGTTCGAAAAACTTTACTTCTTTAATGTTTATTGTTCGAAAAACTGTTTACTTCTTTAATGTTTATTGTTCGAAAAACTGTTTACTTCTTTCATGTTTATTGTTCGAAAAACTGTTGACTTCCTCAACAATGCTTATTCTTCCAAAAACTGTTTACTTCTTCAACAATGTTTATTCTTTCAAAAAAACTGTTTACTTCAACAATGTTTATTCTTCTAAAAGACTGCTTCTTCAACAATGCTTATTGTTCCAAAAAACTGCTTAGTTCCTCAACAATGTTTATTGTTCTAAAATACTGTTTAGAATTTTAATAACAGCAAAAATATTATTTACTCTATTTACACTGTTCAAATTGTTCTCTTTATCATAATTGCCATATTCAAATTTCAGTTGTATGCTCCAGCCTTCTTTGGGTGCTATTTGTTAGGATTCTGAACCAAACCCTTTTAGTCCACAGGAGTTCCATGTTTCATGCCTTCTTAGTTCTAATTAATTCTCCTTGGTACCACAACTCTCCAAATTTTTGTTCCCTCTGCTGTGGCCAGGTATTGAACTCACAATTCTTCGGGTCAAGGACACACAGTCCAGTGGATTGAAATGTTGGTTGGTTAAACCAAAAACAACTTTTATAAAATTAAAAAATACCAATTCCTTACTCAGCTTTTTGTCTAAACAATCTTTCTTGTAAATGTACATCAAACAAAACGAAAGTAAAAATGCCAATAAAGATAAAGCTTTTTTTCTTTTTGTCCACTGTACATGGGATCAAGGTGCCATTTGTATGTAAATGGATAATAACCGAATAATATATTGGGTGGGCCAAAAAGGTTTGTTCTCTTTTTGTTGTTAAATAACTTTTTTAAAAACATTTAATTTTGAACTAATTTTATTCAAAGCAATGGTTTTATGTTACATTGCAACATTTATCATATCACCAACAAAAGCCTAGTAAATTAAACTGTTACTTTGTGAATTTTGTGACAGTAATTGTGAGTTCATTTTCTTGGAATGGGCAATGCATAGGGTGAGCAATAACTGAGCAGAACTAAAAAATAAGAATTAGACAAGATATCCCTAGACATAGGCAGTGGAATAAGAACAGTCTAACTCCATAAATTTAATAAAGAGTTTAGTTAAGAATTCTCTGCTGTTACCTAGATTGATATACACTTGAAGGTCAAAGGGCACAACATCCAAAATATGATACCAATGATAAGTACAATAGTCTGAATAGCTATCATATCAATATAATAAAGTTGATATATTTTGTTTAAGAAATCTTTTCAGCTTATCATACATGAGTTTCTCTTTTAAATAATGCAACTGAAACAGAAAAATTTGTGTTGGCAATGGAGAAGGATATGTAAATAACTAAAAGTGTCAAAAGTAGCTTGTAAAATTTTCATGCTGATGATTTCACTGAGAATTATTCAATTTACGAATTCCAAATAGCAGACAATATTTATTATTTCTGACACTAAGTGGCATTTACCCTTACTATGTAGTGATCTCCCAATATTGGTTGTCATTCGAGAGGGAGCTAAAAACTTTCTAAACCCACTTTCTTGAGATGAAAACTAGCCGTAAGTTAGTGATGGTTGATTTTGCTTGTTTAATGATGAACTTTTGCAGTCTACATTTTTGTAGCATATTGTTATCACCTGCTATTCCTTGTTTCAAAAATAAAATTTCATTACATTAACATAATGAATTGCACAGTAGGTTTTTCTTTTAACTTAGATGGAAGCCACACATTAAAGTGACTAACATACCAAATATGATGCAAATGATTTTCAATGCTATATTATTATATTCTGATTTTATATATATATATATATATATATATATATATATATAGGATATATCTTACGTTGATTATTTTAAAATTTTGTCTTCAGTGTTATCAGCTTTCAATAACCAGCAATAATTCTCAAGTACAAAGCTCTACAAAAACCAATTTTGACATGTTTGCTCATTTGCAGTACCTTCTTCATAAACTGTCACTCATTCAGTTAAGTGCCATACGTGATACTTGTTTGGGCAATCATGTCTCAAAAGAGACATGACAGACCAGAGAGAAGATTTTCCCACAGTAGGTTGCATTACTTTCTGTGGTAAACTGGTTGCCAACCAAAAATGTAGTATCCAATCTGTCCTGCTATTTAACCCATAGCTAGAGGGAGAAGAGTTGTGCATAAGTGAATGCAACAAATTCAAATAAAATTTAAACTCAGTTCTTTGATTTTTCATTCCGAGCCGATATCTACTGCACCACAAACAATTTTTTTTTAGCATTTTAATCAAATTTTTACATTACTAAGAATTTTTTAAAAATAGTAATATGCTGAAAGTTTTGCTAATTTTCTTTTTTGTTTAGTGTTAAAACTCAACAAAAATAGGCCACTTTTGACAAATTTTTAAATAAATGGGTCCTGTGCATGACGGTACACTACATACAACAGCAAAGTCTCTTATTGGCAGGTTGTGAGGAGCATGGAACCACCTCTTAATTGCTGTTGTTCCCAGGTCCACTCTGACCCGAAGTGGTAGCACCTGTTAGGGTCCCAGCTATGGGCAAATAGTTAACTCCCAAAGTGGCGTTAAAACACTATGAAAGTATAAAAATACACTTTTATAGAAATATATACATAAAAATAGACTTTTATTGAAAAACATACATTTTTGAAGGAGATATATTGCTAACAATACATTTTTGAAGGAAAAAAATAACCAGCAATACATTTTTGAATACAAAACTAGAAGACATCTTCAGTTTTCTAAAATTAAAAAAACAATTTTTAAAATTCTTCATCAAAATCTGACTAAATCCACCTTCTCACTGTGACTGAACATTAAAAAATTACTTTAAAAACATACCTTTTTGACATTAAATAACCCACAGAGGTGTTGATATGCCATTAAACAAAACTCTAAGCAAAAACAGGCAGATATGAAATTTATACAATCAAAAGTGATTGTTTAAATGGCAAAAACAAAGTCAGCACACACATTATTCATATATAAACAAACACACAAGAAAACATAAGCTTTTGACAGTTTATTAACAATTTAAAATCTGATATAAATCATCTTATTGAAAAGTTGGGAATAAACATTAAAAACTGAAACAGACTTATTTTGTTGGTTGAAATTAACATTTTGGGTTCATATATATATATATATATATATATATATATGAATGTATGTGGATGACTAATATATTATGCTCTCATTACGATTGAGCTCACTAGAGAATAAAATTTTAAAACTGTTTCCACTTATGCGATATATGTGTTACTCTTCAAATGACTTTCGGTGACTGGCGTGTGTATACACTGCTTATATACAACACCTTAAAATTTCCCTACTCTATACGCCTATGGCTTAGGGGGCAGCGAGTCCAACTGACAACAAATCGGTCGAGTTTTGATCTCAGCCAGAAGCAAGTGGATGTATCTAGCCACACTGATGAGCTGTGATACAGCAAAACAGGCTTGTATGTGGATGACTAATATATATATATATATATATATATATATATATATATATATATAAATCCTAATATAAATTATGGTTACTAATGGAAGTATATTCCACAGTTAGATATTTCCTTTTAAAAGTGCTCAATACAAAGTAGAACATAAATATATGGTAATTATTATTATTCTAATACTGCAACTCCACTGTCTATTGAGTCATACACATACCATTATTTAAATGTTATAACCTCCCACCCCACTTAATTCATCTCATTGGCTGACCTCTTTATTCTTATGTTTTTATTTATTTTTTAATTTCAATTTTATGTTTTTTAAATCTCCCTATCTATATATTACAAAATTAACCTAATTTTACTGACTGATGATGGTGTTTTAATGCTGAAACTTTATAGCTATTGAGATGCAGTATGCTATTATTATAATAATAATAATAATTACCATATATATATATATATATATATATAGTGTATCGAGGAAGCAAATACTTTTCTAAACATATACTGTTCAATATAAGAGACAATGAATGTCTATTATGTTTAATCATGAGCCATTCTAAACGTCGTATTTTGGCTTCAATTTCAGTTGAAAATAAAGAATTTAATAAAAAATTATCCAAATGTTGGAAAATTTTTGTTTTTATTTTCACTGAAATTAAAACCAAAATACGACATTTAGAACGGCTCATGATTAAACATAATAGACATTCATTGTCTCTTATATTTAACAGTATATATATATATATATATATATATATATATATTATAAATTATACTTTAGAACATGTACAAATTATCGTCTACTGATGAGACATTGTCCTTTCAATGTCGAAACAAAATGTATACTTTGTAGTAGATGATAATTTGTAAATGTTCTAAACTATAATTTATAATAAATATTCATAGCTTTATAGATTTTTTTTTTGAGCACTGTTTTAAATTAATGATTTGAATGTGGTTAATATTTTCTTCATTCTTTAAATATATATATACTAGCAGTATAGCCCGGCATTGCTTGGGTGTAATGAAAGCTTTAAAACTAATCCATGCTCCTGGAGCTCAGACTCTTTGAACGTTGGCACGAAAGACTAAAAAGCAATAGTTGTTTCCAGTTCAAGCGAAACCATAGATTGAAAGAAAAATGAATGGATGTAAGTCAAATTTTGATTTCCTGCTATTGGTATCAAATAAGTTTTTTTATCGTAAACTGAATTTTCAAGGCTAAATAAGTCCTCTGAGTAAATGGTATCATGGCTGAGACTAAGAACTACAATTATACCTACTTTGAGCCAAACCCGAAGCAAAAACTAAAATAAAAGGGCTGAAAAAAATACCTGTATGTCTGTATATTTTCAGTCCTTTTATTTTAGTTTTTGATAAACAGACATACACACAAACATATATATATATTATCAATTTTCTGCACTATTGTAAGAACTGCAACTTTGAAACTTCTGAATATCATTTCTTATGCCTTTGTCTATGAAGTGTATCAAATTTGATTCAAATCGGACCACTCCTTCTATAAACCAATTTTTTCGATTATCGATTTTTGATATTTATCGGGGGTACCTGAACACAAAACCTCGCTAAGAACACTTGCAGATGCTTATAGTACAACTGTGTACATTTTCAAGAAAATTGGTTCAACCATTTCGGAGCCTATAGGTAAAGGACTCACACACACACACAGAGACACACACAAAGAGACACACACACACACAGACAAAGATCCATTTATAAATAAGTTTAGATATATATATATATATATAAAATAAAGAACTACTATGAAACATCTCAATCTAACATCATTCACTTTTATTAAAACTTTTTAAGAGATCAAGCGCAAAATGAAAAACAGAGACACTGAATACTGGTATCTTATGATTTTGGGGATTAGTTCTTATTGGTCAGATACGTCTCACATGTATTAAAACAATAGATAATTTTTAAATATATTTGCATAGAATGTTTTGGATAGTGAGATGTATAATAGTGTATGTGTGCGTTTGTGAAGGAACACTTGTCTGTTTAGGTGTATGTTGGATGGTGATATTAGTTAATGTGTGTGTGTGCGCTTTAATATGCATGTATTAAAGCAATAGTTAATTTTTAAATATATATGTGAAGAATATTTTGGATGATAAAGTGTACAATAGTGTACACATGTTTATGACAAAACATGTCTGTCTAGGTGTATGCTGGACGGTAACGTGAGTGTATGTGTGTGAGAAAAGTGTTGATGTAATTTTCGTATAGTTGAAATAATTTTTAAGTATATTTGCATAGAATATTTTGGATGGTGAAATGTATAATGGTGTATGTGTGTGTTTGTGAAGAAACACTTGTCTGTTTAGGTGTATGTTAGATGGTGATATTAGTTAATGTGTGTGTGTGTGTGTGTGTATGTTATTAATATGCATCCATGATAAATTAGATTTTAAATTTACCAAAAATAACTGAATCAATTTCTATTTTCACCATAATGGAGAATAAAATCTGAGTTAATGATAGAATTTCATCTCAGAGCCTTTAGAATATATAACCTCATATCAATGAAGAAGAGATATGTATTAAAAAACATTCCAACTTTTCTATAACTCACACCATTTTATCTCTCTTCTTCTATGTGCCTTGTCCTTTCAGGACGTTGGCGATCATGGCTTTCCACGTCTCCCTATCCATGGTGGCTCTTAGCACGCATTCTCTTGTTACATCACGCAAGCCACGTTCTGTCACCCACCTGCTCAGGCCCTTCAAATATGTTATCTGCTGCTTTCCTCTGTCTCTTTCACCTCTATCTGCCCTGTTGGTATCAGGTTCTCCAAGCCATCCTTCCTCATTTCATGTCCCAGGAACTTTAGCTGTCTTTTGCTGATGCTCAGTATTAATTTCCTTTTCGTTTCTATTCTTTCCAACACCTCATCATTGCTTACATGCTCAGTCCATGATACCCGCAGCATCCTTCTGTAGAACCACATTTCAGTTGCTTCAAGTTTTTCCTTCATCTTTGATGATATTGTCTAGCATTCTCTGCCATATTGAAAAACTGACAACATACAGCAATTCTAGTGAAAGTTTCCTGTGTCTTAATACTTTACTCAGCTTCTGGAATGCATCCTTTGCCATGCCAATTTGCCTTCGGTTCTCTGTGTTGCACTTTTTGTCTTTTGTTAGAACATTTCTCAAGTATTTAGATTTTTGTACTTGACCTCCTACAGAAGGTAACTGAGAGTGTGACCAGAAAGGACCGCAAATAAACTGCAAGAAAACCGAATGCATGGTTATCAGCAAAAAGAGCAACCCAAAATGCCAAATACAGGTGGGGGATACTAGAATCAAACAAGAACCGGATATACGTGTCACAAAGTTAGATTTCCCTTTCTACCTGGCGACAACACCCGGTCAACAGTAAAATAAAAAAATGTGCAGCTGTTTAAAATACTTCCAACAAAAATTGAGCAAATTTCATAATCCTACCTTCAACAACCTTTTAACTAAACTACCAAACAAATTAGCCATCCCTAACACTAGGATTATTACCACCACCACCACCACCACCACCACCACCACCACCTTCAAGACTTTTGGGGATATAATCGGGAAGAAACATATACCAAACACTTTATTCAAATGCTGAAATTTATCAGATAAAATGTCTACAGTGTAAAAATGTGTATGTGGGGGAAACATCAGTCAGTTAAGTGCCATACGTGATACACGCTTGGGCGATCATGTCTCGAAAGAGACATGACTGACTAGGCAGAACATTATCCCACAGTAGGTTGCCATTGCTTTCTGTGGTAGACTGGTTGCCAACCAAGGCTACAGAACCCAATCTGTCCTGTTATTTAACCCATAACTGGAAGGAATAGATGGATTAATACCTTTCCCAAGAGTATTTGCGCGTAAGTGAATGCAATGAATTCAGATGGAATTCGAACTCGGCTCCTCGATTTTTCGTTCCGCGCCGATATCCAATGCACCACAACGCACATCCGCGGGGGAAACATCACATGATCTACAAAATCCACATCTATGAATGAAAGAGAGACTTGTGTTTAGAAAGACATTCTAACTCTCAGATCAAAATGATATGAGACATAACTTTGATTTCAGTAATGCCAGCTTAATTTTAAAAAGAACATAACCCTTCAAGGAGAAAGTATTTTGAAAACATAAAAATAGCATTACTACCAACTATAAACACTCACTTAAAGTGTTACATTACATCGCCATCTTTCTAAAGACCCATTCTTCTAGAATCTAACTTATGTCTACCTATTGCATAAAAATAAATAAAATAATTCTAATTCCAACTTCAATTAAAAAATTCAAACTAAAACAAAATTTATCACTCCTAGCTGCATTTCAGTGACCCACACAGAAGTGACAACAGTATTCTTCATAAACACACTTAAATATAAAATATCCAACCAAATACAAAATCATTGCAACAGCTTGCTACATTTCATTACATTTCAACTATATGAAAATTACATCTACACTTTTTCTCACACACATACACAAATACATTAATGTTACTGTCCAGCATACACATAGACATTTTTTCATAAACATATATATGCACTATTGTACACTTTATCATCCAAAATATTCTTCACATATATATTTAAAAATTAACTATTGCTTTAATACATGCATATTAAAGCACACACACACACATTAACTAATATCACCATCCAACATACACCTAAACAGACAAGTGTTCCTTCACAAATGCACACATACACTATTATACATCTCACTATCCAAAACATTCTATGCAAATATATTTAAAACTTAACTACTGCTTTAATACATGTGTATTAAAGCACACACACAAATTTTAAATTTTCTTTTTAAAAAAAAAACTGGGGTGGCTTAATAATTATGGCCGGTAGTGTATATCTGACCACTAAGAACTAACCCAAAATTATAACATACCAGTATACTGTTTTTTCGTTTTTCGTGCGTGCCATGAATCCTCTCCTAATGTAAGCAATCGCTCCATTTCGTGTAACAACCTTTGCTTTTGCTGCCTTTTTTCTCTCGGTCTGGCTGCGTCTGGCTCGCGTCCGATTGAGATACATTTCTTATCTGTTCTTTTTTCTTTATTATATAATCTTGTCTGAATTTGCTCCATATATTCAATATATATATATTCTAAACATATACTGTTAAATATAAGACAATGAATGTGTATTATGTTTAATCATGAGCCATTCTAAACATTGTATTTTGGCTTTAATTTCAGTTGAAAATAAAGACAAAAATTCTCCAACATCTGGATATTTTTTTATTAATTTGGTTCTAAGCTTTCAGCTCACATGAGCCATCTTCAGAGAGGTTATTAAGATGGTAACACAATAACATCCACCATCAGTGACGATTTTACTGTGTTGACATAAAACTTCACTAGGCAACGACAATAGTTACCAAAAATAACAAACGCAGTTCGCAAATTTGCAATGCGGTTCTATGACATCACACCACGTGATAGCACAAAATGACAATAGAACCATGTATTCAAATGCAATGTAATGAGTTAATGAAAGCCAAAATACGGCATTTAGAATGGCTCATGATTAAACATAATAGACATTCATCGTCTCTTATATTTAACAGTATATGTTTAGAAAATTATTTGCTGCCTCGATACATTATATATATGTATATATATAAAGTATACCCAGTGAGCCAACAAACCTAACAAGGTTTCACCGTCAGGGAAAGCTGGCTAACAGGAAAGAAACAAATGGCCATTGTTTGTTTCTTTCCTAGTTAGCCAGCTTTCCCTCCACTTAGGTGAAACCTTGGTAGGTTTGTTGGCTCACTAGGTATACTTTATTTATTCTGCTCTACCTAAGTAATGAGCACTTTATTGTTAGTTGATTATTCGTCTCGGTTTTTTTCTTTGGGCTATGTGCTGTCACGGTCTGAACCCTTTTGACTGATGTGCATGGGCTTAGCCCCTTTTTTTTTTTCATCACCATTTTTCCTTCTATATAGATCCGCAGGGTTTTTCGACACGAGTATATTTATAAGTTTGTCATATATATATATATAAGAGAGTTATGTGAACTGACATTCAAAGAACATTTAATATTTTATTAAATAACAAAGAAAAATCTTAGATGACACATATTTGCATATGCTAATTTACATCCTGTTTTTTACTGATAAGAACGTTCATCCATAACATACAGGGTGTAAAAGTAACAAAACAGAACAAAAAAAAATAATGATTCCCTCTCCTAAATCCGCAATCCTCTTAATGAAAACAGCAGACTTAAAAGCAAAAGATGTTAAAAGACCATGAAAAGTCAGATGAGTCATTGAAATAATGATAAACAGGTGCACCTTGCTATCCTTCAAAAATATGACTTTGACAAAAATTCACCTGATCTGATAAAGGACGGCTGAAAAGGAGAGGAAAATGAAAGGCAATAACAGAAAATTATAGCCACAGGCCAGTTACCCCCCCCCCCCACACACACACTCCACTGATAATAAAAAAAGGGGATAAAAGGAATAAAAATAAAATGATTTTGATGTGAGCAAATTTTTCTGTCTCCCATAAAAGCCACAACTACATTTTTTCACTGTGTTCAATAAATGACACTTATAATAAAATTTTACTAATAAATAAATGAAGGTCAAAATTATATTGGACAAGTACTAGTCAATTATGTTTCAATATCAATACTCTACTTAACAGTCAGTTAAGTGCCATATGTGATACACGCTTGGGCGATCATGTCTCGAAAGAGACATGACTGATTGGGCAGAAGATTTTCTATCCTGCTCTTTAAACTATAGCTGAATGGAAGAAGTGATTGTATTAATCAGTAGTAATTAGTGGGGAATCAATTTATTACTTCATAACAATGGAAAATCGATTCCCCACTTTATGCCCAGTAGAAACTTAACCATGTTTCCAACTATTATATTCAGTCAGTCAGTTAAGTGCCATACGTGATACCCGCTTGGGCGATCATGTCTCTTTTGAGACATGACTGACTGGAAAGAAGATTATCCCGCAGTAGGTTGCCATTGCTTTCTGCGGTAGACTGGTTGCCGACCAAGGCTATAGAACCCAATCTGTCCTGCTATTTAACCCATAACTGGAAGGAAGTGACGGATTAATACCTTTCCCAAGGGTATTTGCGCGTAAGTGAATACAACGGATCCAGCTGGAATTCGAACTCGGCTCCCCGATTTCTCGTTCCGAGCCAATATCCACTGTACCACAACGCACATCCTTATAAATCGTTCCCACACTGGGAATCGAACCCAGGCCGCCTGGGTGAAAGCCAGGAATCCTAACCACTAGACCATGTACCATTACAGAACCATTACAGAAAATAAACCATATTTCTAAAACAATTACATACCAACATACATAACGTATTAAAACACACTCAAACTTAATATTCTACCCAATAATAGACAATGTTACAAACATACCAAAAAATTTCCACAAACCAATACACACTGGTTAAATCAAAGTGTCTAGTTGTTAGAAATTAACATCACCATGTGAAATATTTGACCAATCAGAGAAAACTGAAATCCTATTTTTCTTGTGCGTACTTTTGGGAAAAAATTCTTATAAAGACCCACAGATTTCAGCTGTAGAAGAGGAGAGGTGTGACTGCCTATGGGCCAACCCGGACACAAGAGACAGTCTTTTCCTTTCCACACAATGTGTGCTGAAAGAAACGTGGTGGCAACTTCAAATAAATTATTTCCAACATCAAAGACAGTGAATCTTTGCTCATATGCTTCCATGGCATACATCTTAAACTGTCTCTGACAATTAAGTCCAGTGCCAAACTAGAGACAAAGCAAACTACTGGCTTAATAATAAGTTGAATCAGCCCAGGAAGGCAGTCCATCTAGAGGAAAAAAAAAAAAAAACACTGATTTTAAACCACCACTGCCTCATGGCTATATCCAAAGATTGAAAAAACTATGAAAGTAAATCCAGATTGAAAATTCTTTTTCAACCACTGCATTTTTGCTGTAAAACCAACTATTTTAAAGCGGAGTCGCAAAACAACTATCAACAGGGGGGGGGGAGGTTCTCTGAGCAGCACACAACCTCCCTGTAACATGTCCATACCCTAGAGTGATCGTTCTAGGCTTACCACCAAAGGATTGAATTTTGACCAAACAGGGTGCTACCATTATCATGCAAGATAAACAAATGCCTACCATTACTAAAGCATTTAATAGGTAATCTCGACAGAGGTCTCTTCCCTGTTCACAAACACAGGTTTCTACATTTCTTGAAGTCTTGCCTATATGGTATTTATGACATCGCTGGCATTTTATCTTACTGAATATTATAAATGAGAATTTTCAATAATACAAAATTTCTTTTTGAATCAAAGAACATCTTGATTCCAATCCTTTCTTGGATTTTATTTTGTGACAAAGAAATTGCAAGTGACTTGTTCAAAAGTTTTCATTAGAATTTGAAATTTTTTTTTTTGATCATATCACATATCATATCGCAAGACTGTAACACCACTGATGTGCAGGGGGCTACGTAAGAGTGAAAAGATTGAAAGAGAGAAAGCTGGAAACCACACCCTAAACAGGGAACAAGGGATGAGCCTCTACACCTGTTCAATAGACGTAGGTGGAGTGTGAACCGGGGGATAGTTTAGTCTATCTACTCCAATTGAAATTGAAAAAAAGAAGATGCAAAATTTTTGGTGTTGTCTTCAAATGAGAATCAAGACAAAAACATTGAAGCAAATATGGAATAACATGGATGCAGGACTCATTTGTTTTCCCCTCCTCATCTAGATCAGCATTAATTTGCTTCCTCATCTCTACTCACCTTTCCATCAATCTACTTTTCTTTCTTTCTTCTACCTGTTTTATCACTTTTCTCTCATCATATTTCATTTCTTCCATTTCACCAAATTCTAGAACCTCCTTTAAAAGCTTCATTTTTACATGCCACATTGATCTTATATAAGAAAAGTTAAGGTAGACACGTTATTTCATGGTAAATCAGAAGTTTAGGTCTATTTCAGACAAACCATCATCAGCTTCTGTCTTTATTGTACAAAGGATTTTACACGTATAAAATTCACAAAGACCTCAAAAAAAAAAAACAAATAAAAATGACGGTCGCTCCCTTAAAAGAGAAAATTTTAAAAAGTATGTATTTTTTAAATATTTTAAGGGAGCGACCGTTATTTATTTATTTTTTTTTGAGGTCTTTGTGAATTTCATTTGTGTAAAATCCTTTATACAATAAAGACGGAAGCTGATGATGGTTCGCCTGAAATAGGCCTATACTTCCGATTCACCATGAAATAACGTGTGTGCCTTAATTTTCTTATATTTACTCTATACGTATTTATATACATATATATTTAGAGCTCTCTTAGAGAGTTATCTTACCACTGTATGTACAGAATACTCCTTAGGTTTCTTCTATATCCACACCGCATGTTGATATATATATATATATATACATATATATATATATATATATATTTTTTTTTTAATCTTATCACCCCGAGCAAGGCGGTAACGCCACTGATGTGCAGGGGGCTACGTAATAGTGGAAAGATCGGAAAAGAGAAAGCCGGAAACCACATCCTAAACCGGGAACACGGGATGAGCCGCTTAACCTAATCAATAGACATGGGTGGAGTGTGAACCGGGCGATAGATAGATCTATCTACTCCAATATATATATATATATATATATATATATATATATATATATATATATATATATACACACAGTACTGTGCAAAACTATTAGGACAAGAACTATTTTATCTTTTATGAGGCATATTGACAAAAAATAAACAATTTAATTAAATTAATTTTATTTAATTTACTCCAACAAATTCTTTAACAAGAAAAAAATAATTGTTACAAAATAAATTTGATATTTATTATAATAGCCTTTTGCATTGATCACAGCCTTCATTCTGTCAGGCATTGACATCACAAGCTTCTTCAATATATCTAATGGTATCTCCTGCCAAGCAGCTTGTATTTGTTCCCAAAGTGTGTCTTGTGAAGTAACATTAGATTTATCAATTTTTTTTATCCAAAATATCCCATAGATGTTCAATAGAGTAGTTTCAAAATAACTTGTTTAATGGAAAATAGGAAAAATTAAATATAACTTCTTTTTAATACATTTCTTTTACACCTAGTTTTAAATAATCAATATTTATTAGCAATTTACTTGGCTTTTCGCCCCGTATTTGAATTTCAGTGAGGTTTTTAGGAAAATTATCCCTGTCCTAATACTTTTGCAGACTACCGGTAGTGTGCAAAAGTGTTAGGACGGGGGTGATTTTAAACTTTATTTTGATGCCTCATAAAAGATAAAATAGTTCTTCTCCTAATACTTTTGCACAGTACTATATATATATATACATATATATATATATATATATATATATATAGAGAGAGAGAGAGAGAGAGAGGGACATATACGCACACTCATGTGTGGGTGATTTGGGGAGAAATCACTTTTTAATATAGGTTTTGTCAAACAGACAAGATTTATTTTTTAAGTTTTCTCATATCTTTCTTATCGGCAAACATGGTTTGCCTATAAAGTCAATACTGGAAAGAGCAATAACAGCTACTGTTTTCCTGAAAAATTGTTTTAAGAGAAAGACATAAATTTCAATCGAAAGCAGTACTGGCTGCTCAGTCAATCAATGATGAACTTTTCCTTTAGTGCTAATGTTAGAATATATATATATATATACACACACACACACACATATATAGTATATAGTCTTTGTATTTTGGTAGAAAATGTTCTTTAAGGCAAATATTTTAATTAGACAACAAACATTTTGTGTTAATTAATTTTAATGATCAACTTTTCTAGATTATGAATATAGAAATAGTAAGTTATGTAAACAAAGTGTGTTGCAATGTAAATGAAATATGTTTTTTTTTACTTTTTTTAAACTTCAGAAAATTTCTGACAGAATTTCTTCCTTGTCTGAGAAGAATTATTCAAAATTTGCAAAAGCTGATTAGCAAAATTAATCAACACAAAATATCCACTGTTTTTAACATATATATATATATATATAATAATAAAATCGACTCTGTACGTATCCAAATCTTAAAATCTTACACAAGTAATTTTTAAGGACCACGAATAACCGGCAGAATCTAAGTCCGTTATTGTCCGCCGCTATAAAGCTTTGGACAATGAGGGGAAAAAAAAAAGAAAACTGCGGAGCACCGACAATACATACAGTACTTCACAGCAAAGAAAAAAAACCCCTCAAACGGAACGAACCACAAAGAAAGAAAAGTGCTCGATACAAAACTAACCAAAAAGGATTAACCAAGAGGCAGTGACGTAGAGCAAAAACACACGAGAAAAAATCGCAAGATCGCCAAGACCTACCGCGGTTTCGCACAACGGCTCGTCAGGGCCGTTGTGCGAAACCGCGGTAGGTCTTGGCGATCTTGCGATTTTTTCTCGTGTATATATATATATATATATATATATATATATACGCACATACACATTTTTCTTGCCAGTATCCCCTTGTGTTTATATATATATTTTTTAATCATGTCACCCTGTGTAAGGGAGTAAAGCCACTGAAAATGAAAGAACAATGCAGAAAGAGAAAACATTATGAAGGAGAATAAACAACTAAAGAGTAATGAAGAAGACAATAGATAACGATTGACACTGATCTTCAAAAATTAAAATCGAAAATTGGTTGGAATGCATGAAGCCAGAAAAGAATTTCACAAGCGAGATATGTGAGAAATAGAACTCATTGTTACATCTAACCAATTCAAATGTTGATTTTAGAAGACCTTGCCGCTAATCTAGTCAGTCAGGTGCGATACATCATAAATGCTTTGGGCGATACATGTCTTGAAAGAGACATGACTGACTGAGCAAAAGATTATCCCACAGTAGACTGCCATTACTTTCTGCAGTAGACTGGTTGCCAGCCAAAGTTATAGAACCCAATCTATCCTGTTATTTGACTCATAGCTAGAGAGGGAAGAGATATATTATAGTATTAAGTAGTAATTAGTGGGGGATCAGTTTATTACTTCATAACAATAGAAAAACTGTCCCCCACTTTATGCCCAGTAGAAGTGTTAATCATGTTTCCAACTATTTTATTCAGTCAGTCAGTTAGGTGTCATACGTGATACACTCTTGGGCGATCATGTCTGGAAAGAGACATGAATGACTGGGCAGAAGATTATCCCACAGTAGGTTGCCAGCCAAAGTTATAGAACCCAATCTATCCTGTTATTTGACTCATAGCTAGAGAGGGAAGAGATATATTATAGTATTAAGTAGTAATTAGTGGGGGATCAGTTTATTACTTCATAACAATAGAAAAACTGTCCCCCCACTTTATGCCCAGTAGAAGTGTTAATCATGTTTCCAACTATTTTATTCAGTCAGTCAGTTAGGTGTCATACGTGATACACTCTTGGGCGATCATGTCTGGAAAGAGACATGAATGACTGGGCAGAAGATTATCCCACAGTAGGTTGCCAGCCAAAGTTATAGAACCCAATCTATCCTGTTATTTGACTCATAGCTAGAGAGGGAAGAGATGTATTAAGTAGTAATTAGTGGGGGATCAGATTATTACTTCATAACAATAGAAAACCGGTTCCCCACTTTATGTCCAGTAGAAGCCTTAATCACGCTTTCTGCGGTATACTGGTTGCCGACCAAGGCTATAGAACCCAATCTATCCTGTTATTTGACTCATAGCTAGAGAGGGAAGAGATGTATTAAGTAGTAATTAATGAGGGATCACTTTATTACTTCATAACAATAGAAAAACGGTCCACCACTTTATGGCGAGTAAAAGCCTTAATCATGTTTCCAACTATTCTATTCAGTCAGTCAGTTAAGCACCATACGTGATACATGCTTTGGGCGATCATGTCTTGAACGAGACATGAATGACAGGGCAGAAGATTATCTGTAGTAGGTTGCCATTGCTTTCTGCAGCAGACTGGTTGCCGATCAAGGCTATAGAACCCAATCTGTCCTATTATTTAACCCATAACTGGAGGGAAGAGACAGATTAATACCTTTTTCAAAGGTATTTGTTTACAAGTGAATGCAAGGAATACTAGTACTGTGCTTAAGTTCGTAAAGTCTAGGTAACATAGCAAAGACTTCATCCAAACAATTACCATGAAAGTATTTTTTAGAAAAGACAAAGCGAGGCTACCTTGCAATAGTGGGGAAGTGATGCTCGGTCAGAACCAATAAATGAACTACTGGATCATCTTTTCTTTTTCTTTTTTTTTTTCAATTGGAGTAGATAGATCTATCTATCGCCCAGTTCACACTCCACCCACGTCTATTGAACAGGTTAAGAGGCTCATCCCTTGTTCCCTGTTTAGGATGTGGTTTCCGGCTTTCTCTTTTCCAATCTTTTCACTTTGGTTTCTTTTTTTTTGTTTTCAATTGGAGTAGATAGATCTATCTATCGCCCGGTTCACACTCCACCCACGTCTATTGAACAGGTTAAGAGGCTCATCCCTTGTTCCCTGTTTAGGATGTGGTTTCCGGCTTTCTCTTTTCCAATCTTCTCACTTTGTTTTTTCTTCAATTGGAGTAGATAGATCTATCTATCGCCCGGTTCACACTCCACCCACGTCTATTGAACAGGTTAAGAGGCTCATCCCTTGTTCCCTGTCTAGGATGATATGGTTTCTGGCTTTCTCTCTTCCAATCTTTTCACTATTACGTAGCCCCCTGCACATCAGCAGCATTACCGCCTTGCTCAGGGTGATATGATTAAAAAAAAAAAAATTATTCAATAATCTTGTTTTTTTTTTCTTTCTCGTTTTCCATCGCTTCATCTCTTCAATCCTATTTCTCATCAGATTTTCTTACATTACATAAAACTGCATTCTTGCTCTCGGTACGTTTTCCTGATTTCTTTTTGTGTCATAAAATGAGCCGCTCTTCATTTAAAACACATTTCCATTTGCTAAATGTAAGTACCTTTAACTCTTGCCGCTAACCATATCACCATTATTCCTTGTTATTGATACAGTTAGAGTTCTCTGCAACTTAATCCTAAACTTTACCAAATGTAGATCTGTTGAGAGCAAATAGACTGCTAAGATTTAATGCAAAGGGAAGCAAAGTAAAGTTCGGATTTCTATAGCCATTCTCCTTTCAGCAACTTGGAAATTTTATCTCTTATAAAAAAGGACGAGCTTCAAATTTCACATAACACCTACAGAACTATATTTAGTAGTTCTTTACACATTTTATAAATAGCAGTTAATTTGGTCAGAAACAAAGATACACGTGTAGATTAATGTGTAGTAAGAGATCTACTTGTATCGGTAGGTGTAGTTGCTATCAGTGCAGAAAGTAAAAGTCAAGTTCAGATTCCGACTTAGTGTAAAAGTGAATGCAACAGACTAAAGAAAAATAAAAAACAATAATTCCACTGGCGGGAAATACGAGAAAAGAAGCTGCTGGAGTAGAATTTGCATTTACAATTTATCAGTTTCACAGTAAATGGGTGGAGCAGAAGCCATGAAAGTATTTGTAGAAGAGACACAGAAAAGCCACATTGCGCCAGTGAGAAAGCAACTGTATCTGTGCTGCCAAGTAGGGATCAATCACATTGCAGATTCTCTGTTCGATTTGGTCTAGGACACCTAGGTGGATAGCAGGAGCTCCCGACCAAATATGGCAGCAATATTCAATGCACGGGTATACTTTTATTTATAAAAACATTTACTAGTGCAAAACAGAAATAATGAAGTTTGATGTTTGAATACAAGAAACGAATAAAGAAAATCCATTCGACAGTTGAGAAAGCTCAGATATGGTCTTTGTCTTAGGGTAAATGGAAGCTGTATTTGGAGAAAGCAAGAAGCCATCTTTGAGGCATTCTCCACTGCTGGTCATGCCTCATAATTTTAACAATCTTAAAAGGATTGAATAAGATGAGATATCTGCTTATGACTCCTTGCAAGCATCTCTTCAAATATAGATCTCCTAGGTCAATATCATCAAAGATGAAGGAAAAACTTGAAGCAACTGAAATGTGGTTCTACAAAAGGATGCTGCGGATATCATGGATTGAGCATGTGAGCAATGATGAGGTTTTGGAAATGATGGAAAACGAAAAGGAAAATAATACTAAGCATCAGGAAGAGACAAATAAAGTTCCTGGGACATGCAATGAGGAAGGAGGGCTTGGAGAACCTGATATTAACAGGCCAGATAGAGGGGAAAAAGAAACAGGGGAAAGAAGCAGATAACATATTTGAAGGACCTAATCAGGTGGATGATGGAATGAGGGTTGCGTTGTGTAACAGGAGAAGGCATGCTAAGACCCACAAGGGATAGGAAGACGTGGAAAGCCATGATCGCCTACGTCTTGAAAAGACAGGGCACATAGAAGAAGAAGGTAAGAAGATATTAAAAAAAAATTACTTGTGAGATGTTTTATATAGGAACCAAGATATTTATATAAAAATAGAGATAAAAAAAAATCTGTATTCCAAATAAGATTGAAACCAACACATCCAAAATAAAATGTGCTAAAAAATGAATAAAAAAATACAAGCAACAAAATGCACGGGTATAATTTTATTTATAAAAACATGTACTAGTGCAAAAAAAAAAAAATAAAATAAAATAATGAAGTTTGATGCTCGAATACAAGAGACGACTAGAGAAAATCTATTCGGCAGTTGAGAAAGCTCTGATGTGATCTTTGTCTTAGGGTAAATGGAAGCCGTATTTGTAGAAAGCAAGAAGCTATCTTTGAGGCATTCTCGACTACTTGTCACGCCTCATAAATTTTAGCAATCTTAAAAGGATTGAATAAGATGAGGCATTTGCTGATGACTCCTTGCAAGCATCTCTTCAAATATAGACCTCATAGGTAAAGAGATATTAAAAAAAAATTAAATTGTGAGATGTTTTATATAGGAACCAAGATATTTATATAAAAATAGAGATAAAAATTATGAAATGTATTTAATGTTTATTTCTGATGTTTCAATTTCAGAAATATCAGATATTGAATTCCCTAAAGCAAATCTAACAAAACAAAAAACACAAACAAAACTGTATAAAAAGCATTGAATTATATTAAAATCTTTGGAAATTACATTTACATAGAAATCAATGAACAATAACAAAGTTGCTATCAAAGGTTTGAAAACGTGGCCCTATGGTTAAAAGTACTGGTTTAGCAATTCAAAATGTAACTTAACTCAAAGAGCTGTGAGTTCAATACCTGGCCACAGCAGTAAAAACAAAAATTTGGAGTTGATTTACTAAAGGGAGGTAACTGGGTTATCCAGAAGAAAAAAAAAAGCATAGCATGTGAAATTAGAACTGTAACACTAGGGGATGTGCATTGTGGTGCAGTGGATATCGGCTTGGAACGAGAAATCGGGGAGCTGAGTTCGAATTCCAGTTGAATTCATTGCATTCACTTATGCACAAATACCCTTGGGAAAGGTATTAATGCATCTCCTCCTTCCAGCTATGGGTTAAATAACAGGACATGTTGGGTTCTATAGCCTTGGCTGGCAACCAGTCTACCGCAGAAAGCAATGGCAACCTACTGCGGAATAATCTTCTGCCCAGTCAGTCATGTCTCTTTCGAGACATGATCGCCCAAGTATGTATCACGTATGGAACTTAACTGACTGACTGAATATCATTGTTGGAAACATGATTAAGGTTTCTACTGGGCATAAAGTGGGGGACCTGTTTTCTATTGTTATGAAGTAATAAACTGATCCCCTACTAATTACTACTTAATAATATAATACATCTCTTCCCCCCTGAGCTATGAGTCAAATAACAGGACATATTGGGTTCTATAGCCTTGGCTGGCAACCAGTCTACTGCAGAAAGCAATGGCAACCTACTGTGGGATAATCTTCTGCCCAGTCAGTCATGTCTCTTTCGAGACATGATCGCCCAAGTGTGTATCACGTATGACACCTAACTGACTGACTGAATATCATAGTTGGAAACATGATTAAGGTTTCTACTGGGCATAAAGTGGGGGACCTGTTTTCTATTGTTATGAAGTAATAAACTGATCCCCTACTAATTACTACTTAATAATATAATACATCCCTTCCCCCTTGAGCTATGAATCAAATAACAGGACAGATTGGGTTCTATAGCCTTGTCCGGCAACCAGTATACTATAGAAAGCAATGGTAACCTACTGTGGGATAATCTTCTGTCCAGTCAGTCATGTCTCTTTCGAGACATGATTGCCCAAGCGTGTAAACACTAGAGAAACTAACTAAAAGTGCTTGGTTCAAAATTCCAACATATATAACCTGAAGAAGGTTGGAGTGTACAATGGCAATAAAGAGGACAATAGTGCAAAGGATGTTAAAAAATATGTATAATCATTTTCTATAAATTTTATGGATAAAACCCATGTTAAGTATGTTAAATTATCTGCACATCATTTTATGGACATCAACACTTCAAAATCATTCATGCAAGTCGCATTAAAACTTTTATCATATATCAGTAGAATAACAAGAAACAATTTACTTCTTTTTTTTAAAATTTAGACACCTTAGAGACATCAGATAAGTCTTTCAAATAAAAAAAAAATCTTTAAAATACACATTAATTTTTATAGCTTCAAATATTTTTATCTTGATTCCTCCTGTTTATTCTAAAAAAATATTTGCTTTATTAAATGTAAATGCACTTTCTGCCAAAATTTGAAACTGCACAACACCTGAAACAGTCATCAACATGCAGCCTTAAATTATTTTCAGCATCGACAAAATTAAAGACATAATAAATTAAAAACTGCAGTTCTTAAAATAACGGAATCAAAAAAAAATTAGAAAATTTTCCTTGTTTATCGCATTCAAATAAAAAAGGCTTACAACCATATCACATTGAATACACCGGTTCTCGCACGATCACCAAAGTTAAGCAACGTTGAGCCTGGTCAGTACTTAGATGGGTGACAGCTTGGGGATACCAGGTGCTGTTAGCGTTTAGTGACGGATGTGCATTGTGGTGCAGTGGATATCGACTCGGGAAAGAGAAATCGGTGAGCCGAGTTTGAATTCCAGTTGAATACCCTGCATTCACTTAAGCACTGGTACCCTTGGGAAAGGTATTAATCCGTCCCTTCCCTCCAGTTATGGGTTAAATAACAGGGTAGGACTTGGGGACCCTGCCCTTAAAAACAAATCCCAATGAATCTTGATACTCGAAAAGAAAAAAGTATTACTAGACACAAAACTTATATAAAAACAACAATAAATTGTTGAAAGAAAAAGGTATTACCAGCAATAAATAAATAAAAATTTAGTTGGCAATAAATGACCCACAGAGGTTGATATGCCATAAAACAAAAACAACCAAACCAAACCAATAAATAAATATGACACAGAAAAATTAGGAATGAAAGCTTAGAGCTCAGGAATTTCACATTTTACAGATTCAATCATGATTTACTGATATTCAAGGTATAAGGAGATGGTTAATGTTTACTTGATTTGGCCTTGTGTCATACATAACTGAACTCCCTACAGCTTACAAGTTTTATCCAGAATTATCATCATGTTATTTTCAAAAGATTTTTATCGGAAGGTTGAAGCTGGTTCGAATGTGTGAATTAGTGTCAGTCAGTCAGTTTAGTGCCATACATGATACACGCTTGGGCAATCATGTCTCAAAAGAGACATGACTGACTGGGCAGAAGATTATCCCACAGTAGCTTGCCATTGCTTTCTATGGTATACTGGTTGCCAGCCAAGGCTATAGAACCCAATCTGTCCTATTATTTAACCCATAACTGAAGGGAAAAGATGGAGTAATATCTTTCTCAAGGGTATTTGTGCATAAGTGAATGCAAGGGATTCAAATGGAATTCAAACTCGGCTCCCCTCGATTTGTTGTTCCTAGTTGATATCCATTGCACCACAATGCACATCCTGTGAATTAGCATAGAAGAGTGGAATAATAAAATATTACATTTTGCATTTTAAAATGGAAATTTATTAAAAGGAAAGAATAACACAAGTTGTAGACGTTAATGTGTAATTAGAAAGATTATTAAAAAGTTAAGAGTAGAGTTCGTGTTCTATGATAAAGTTATGGGTATCAGGATTTGTAGAAAATGTTTGTCGTAGTAATAGTAATTGTTGAAAGAGTATATGCGTACATATGTATGTAAGTGTTTGTTTGATAGGAATGTCTTTGGATGGAGAAGAAGAAGTAAAAGAAATCAGCACATGAGAAGGAAAGAGAAAGAGGATGAATATCTGGGTCGGCTTGAAGCTTCTCCCATTACATCTTAGCTTGTTGTCTTTGCTGCTTCCATCCCCTGACTGACTGTCTTCACTGATGCTGACTGGGGCCTTTTATAGTATTCAGATTTTCGCACTGACTCAAGTTTTGCAAGTCACTCCCATTGGTCAAAAATCAATTTAACACCTACTTGCGAAATCTGGTTTCAACTTCTTTAAGCACATAATCAATCCTTTTTCTATTTGGGAAAAACTAGGATTTCACACGTCATTGTGAATTTCTGTAAAAGTGAAGAAGGAGGTTGATTTTTTTTTTAATTTCTTATCCACCATAATAAAAGTATTTCTAATTAATGCATAGCTGCAGGAAGAAGTAGATTCATGCCTTTCCCAAGGGTATTTATGAATAAGTGAATATAACAAACCCAACTGAAATTGAAACTTAGCTCTCTAGTTTACAATTCTACCCAACATATCCTTATAATACACAACCCAACTTCTTCCCTGTATGCTTTTACAACATCTCACTCTACCTTGAGTTGTTCATGGGCCTGATATTAAATGAATAAAGATGTATTAAAAAAAAAAAAACAAGTTTGGTCTGTTCTACAAAATCTGCTTGAGGAAGAGTTTAAAATTGCAATATAAAAGACAAACTCGAGAGAAGGCAGCTGAATTTTACCTCTTAAAAATTATAAAAATGATTTACACAAATTTATTAATATTAAGATGTATGATGAAACAAAATTACATTTAGATTTGGTTTGATTTAGACAATGTTTACAGTTCCGTGTGCAACTAGGTCATAAAAAGATTCTCTCATTGTCTTTGAGATGACATTGATGTAAATGCCTTTCAAGTGGGAGGATATCCCAAGCATCTTGAAAAACAAATTCATGACGAAGCTGGGTAAATGGTATGTTGGGCTGTAAGCTTATATGATTACACATTTCATTTTTGTGTTTACACATTGCCTCATATACAAATTGTGTTAAAATATAAACCTGGCTGTGAGCATTCATTTTGATAAAGTTTAGGCATGTAAATTTGAATAGATAGTAAAGTTCAGATATTCAAATTAGCATAAGGTGTTAAAGATATAATTCAGTCAAAGTCATGTCTAAAAGAATGTGTTATTTTATTGTGCAATTTATGCAAATTCGTCTGATGATATTGGTCTTTTTTAAATTCCAGTGTCAAGGTTGAAAAAAAATTATTGAACTTTGACATGGGAGTTGTTGTTTAACCTGTGAAATTGTGCTTGCATGACTATATATATATATATATATTCTTCCTTGATATATGCATGAACACATATACATTTGCCTTTTTAATTCCACTTAGATTTAGTCTTTTAAATTTCATATATATATATATATATATATATATATATATATATATACTCAGTTATGATCTGAGATTAAGGACAGAATGGTTAAATAAAATAAAGACAAGAGGAAAACTACACATGAAGGAATTCTAAAACAGACTGACATACATAATAAAAAGTTCAAAGAAAACGGTCAAATTCCCTTCATTTTAATATCTCGTGACTTTGCACTACACATGAAGGAATTCTAAAAACTAAAATATTCTGTTAATCTTTTGAAATGATTTGTGAGTGTCTTTGTGGTTGCCAACACTGTTTGTTTATAGATACATAATTTAGAATGAAGCTCATTCCGTAAAGTCCATCACAGGACAAAATGCATAGGTGATTCAAAATAGTTTTCCTCTTGTCTTTATTTTCTATTACCATATATATATATATATATATATATATATATGTGTGTGTGTGTGTGTGTGTCTGTGTGTGTATTTCGTTTTCCAGAAAGTCCATTCCAATTTTTAAGAGAAATTAAAATACAAAACAAAATTATACCATTAAATATTTATTTAACAAAATATGAACAATTTTGTTGCACAGCATTCTCTATTTTTCCTTCATTTTGGAGACCATCTTCCCAGAATTTACTGAATTCTTGGCAAAGAAGTCATTAAAATTTTTTTTTTTTTAATGTCATCCAAAAAATAAAAATTTTTACCATTGAGATTATTTAGCAAAGACTTGAATAAATGAAAATCCAAGGAAGCAATGTCTAGTAAATATGACGGGTGGAGTGACACATCCCAGCCAAGCTGCAACAATTTTTGACAGGTGGCCAAAGAAACGTGAGGTCTGGCATTATCCTGATGGAAAACATCTTTCCAGTTCGCCAATTCTGGGCGTTTTTCTTGAATTGCTGCCTTAATTCATCCAGTTGCAAATATTGCTTTTCATAATCAATTGACTGTTTACTTGGCAGAAGATCATAGTCCAGGATTTCTTTCCAACCTCACCAGATACACACCATGACTTTCTCAGAATGAAGACCTGTTTTTGGGGTGGATAAAGTTGGCTCATGTCGCTTACCCCAGGATCTTGTTCAGTTAACATTGTTGTAAACAATCTATTTCTCATCACCCATCACAATTTGCTTCTAAAAGGGTGCATTTCGGTGCATTTATAAAGCAAACCAAGAATAGAAATGTGATCTAAAAGATTCTTTTCAATCAGGCATGTGGACAGTGGATTTTGATAAATTTAGTAATTCTACCAATTCCCATATTGTGTAATGTGCGTTATTATCAATCAATGTCTTGATTTGGTTGTCATAGGGGAAGGGGGTCTGCCTGAGCGTTCTTCATCAATAAGGCTACAATCACCAACTTTAAACCTAGTGAACAACTTTCGCATAGTTTCATCAGTTTATAATGAAACTTATAATCTTCCATTTTCATAGGGTTGCGAAATTAACATAAACTGAGTAATTTTAATGTTTCTTTCTCAAAAAATAGTTTGAAGTGTGCTGTAACTGGAAACATAAGCATATTATATCTGTTGATAAATTTGACATGTTCTGATATATATATATGTCAGATTGAATAAACTGCAAACACTATGTTTGCTTATTTTTAATAAAATCCTTTCTCATTCATAGATAATCTTTCGCGTATTACAATCAAAAGATGTCAGAAACGAGTTGTAATGTTGACAGATTTTATTTTCATTCATTTCTTAAGTTACACAAGTACTTTCAGCCTCTTTCCGATATTATCTTCAAGGGTGTGAGTTATGGTAACAAATTTAACCAGAAAACTGTGTTGCTAAAAATTACTGAACATTTTTTTTCCTGCTTCAAATATAACGGTTGACAAATTGCTAGCGTTCATTAGAACATGAAACTTACCCAGAATGGAATTTTTTAAGATGTTATAATGTCATGGTCATGCACGTGTTAAAGCATGAAAAAAACTGTTCTTTTTACAAACATTTTATAACATTACTACATTATTCATAGCCGATTCTATTAATTGACGGCTTGAGTGTTTTATTGAATATTGCCTCGAGAACATTTAGTTTACTTTTGTTGCTTTAGCAACACAGTTTTCTGGTTACATTTGTTACCATAACTCACACCCCTGAAAATGATCTCGGAAAAGAGGTTGAAAGTACTTGGGTACCTTGAGAAATGGATGAAAATAACATCTGTCAACGTTACAGCTCATTTCTGACATCTTTTGATTGTAATACGCGAAAGATTATCTGAGTATGAACAGATTTTATTAAAAATAAACAAACATAATATTTGCAATTTATTTAATCTGACATTTTGAAAAGAAAGTTTGCTGCCTAAATACACAAATATATATATAGATATAGATATAGATATATGACAATGATGTACAAATTTTTGAAGAACAGTTTTGAAAGAGAACATGTATAACAAATTGATAAAAGGTTTTTTTTTGTTTCATTTAATTTGTTGGGACTTCATTGAACTGTTTTTTTTTACATTGTTGTGATTACACTTGTGTACGGCTTACAGTCATATCACGTTGAATACACCGGTTCTCGCTCGATCACCGAAGTTAAGCAACGTTGAGCCTGGTCAGTACTTAGATGGTTGACCACTTGGGGATACAAGGTGCTGTAAGAGTTTAGTCACGGATGAGCGTTGTGGTGCAGTGGATATCGGCTCAGAAAGAGAAATCGGTGAGCCGAGTTCGAATTCCAGTTGAATACCCTGCATTCACTTAAGCACTGGTACCCTTGGGAAAAGTATTAATCCGTCCCTTCCCTCCAGTTATGAGTTAAATAAAAAAGTAGGACTTGGGGACCCTGCCCTTAAAAACAAATCCCAATGAATCTTGGTACACAAAAAGAAAATTATTACTAGACACAAAACTTACATAAAAACAACAATAAATTGTTGAAAGAAAAAGGTATTACCAGCAATAAATAAATAACATTTAGTTGGCAATATGACCCACCAAGGTTGATATGCCATAAAACAAAAACAACCAACTAACACATGTGTACAAATGAGAGACACTGGGAGCTTCAAAGTCTTTTGAAGGAATTTTTTTCTAATCTAACCAAATTCATGTAGTGTTTTTTTTTTCTTTCCATCATCTTTGTTAGTAAATATTCCACATTTTGGTAACAGAAAATCTGCCAAGAATGGTAAAACATTGTAAGAACCAAAACATAAATTTACTTTCGATGAACAAGCAATTAAAGCACTTTCTAAACACTTTTGTCTTAGTGAATTGGATTTGAGTTTTGTTTAACAAAAAAGTAAGGTTTCAAGGTATTTTTGCCAAAAAGGTAAGGTTTCAAGGTATTTTTTTAAATGTTCAGTTATAGTGACAAGGTTGATTTCGTCAGACTTTGATGAAAATTTCAAAACATTATTTTTTATTTTAGAAAACTGAAGATGTCTTCTAGTTTTGTATTCAAAAATGTATTATAGCAATAATTTTTTTTTCCTGCAAAAATGTATCTTTTTCTATAAAAGTTTATTTTTATGTACATATTTCTATAAAAATGTCTATTTTTAGACTTTCATAGTGTTTTGTCCCCAGTGGACCTGGGAACAACAGCATTTAAGAGGTGGTTCCATGCTCCTCACAACCTCCCCAATCAGAGGTCTTGCTGCCGGTTGCAGTTTACTGTCATACCCAGGACCGTCGTAGTGAATTATTTTCTCTTTTAGTTAGAGTGGCATTTTCATGTGGTCAGCCTCATTATGATACCAGAATGCATTCTAACTAACATACAAACACAATGTCAGTTCTTGATAATGACTGCAAAAGTTGTAAGAACCTAAACACAAAATTTACTGAGAATGATCAGGCAATTAAAACACTTTCTAAACATTTTTGTTTAAGTGAATTATTTTCTCTTTTAATTATATTACGTACCTCCACTCATTTTCAATACCAAAATTTAAATTGAATTTTTAAAAATAAAAGAATTTTCTTGAAGCTTCAATTTTAGCTTTAATTGAAAGCCATGAGATTAAATTTACTAATTCCAGTTAGCAAAATACTCTGGTGTATTTCAAACTGAAATTATACTGATTGGAATTTTAAAAATTTCTGATTTTAAGAAAATTTCTATTTTCGTCCATTTTTCATTGATCGAGACATTTTGTAAAAGAAGTCAGTTCTTGGTTTCAAAAAATCTTGCAAAAATAAAATATACCTTACCGACACATTATTTTAATCAAATTAGCAAATTTAAACTTATCTTAATCAGATTTGAAACAAGTATTACTTGATTACTGCCTGAAATGTACTATAAAAGCATTTTTTAATTACGGTAGCCTTGTTATCAGGGGTTATCATTGTGTTATCAGAGGCGATAATTGACATGACAGATGGAAGCCATTAAAAAAAAGGTAAGTATGGAAGACAAATTTGACATAATTTTATATACCTTAATCATACGCTTCATTTTTTGGTTTTTAGCTAGATAGTAAAACTAAAAATTTAATACAATATTTTCAGTAATTATCTAATATTTTATGGAATTTTAGTCTAGCTTTACAGACTTATGATTGAAAATGGTTTATGAAAAAAATCAAAATATAAAACTTTGTTTTAAAATTTAGTAACAGAGAATGAAATATATAACATGACAGAGGTAACTCAATAATTTATTAAATGTTATGGCATTTATTAATTTTTATTTTTAATATCTATTTTTCGTATTTTTTACCAGGTACTTCCACAGATTGTGAATTTAACAATTACATTTTTTTAACAAAATTAGGAAACTAGGAGTTAAAATATAAAACTTTAAATTTTGAAGGGATGATTTGCAAAGCCCATTGAATGTTAAAAATGTAGAGCATAGGAAACATGGAAGGGAGATGAAAGAATTGTGCCCTGCCAAAAATATTTAGTGTTTTTTTTTCCTGTAAGGAGTGCAAGTTTTGAAACGTGACTTTTTAATGTATAACATACAGCCACCTATAAAAAGTAAATACAGGTCATCATACATGCACAGTTAAAATGCTTTATTTTAAAAACTGAACAACTCATTTATTTGTATTAAGATTTTCAATTTTCGATTAGTAAATATAGTCTTCATGTAATAACTTAACAAACTAGTGTGAACAATGAAGGAGGAAATTTTAAAAGATTTTTTAAACTTTATTAATCATTATAAAAAATGATAAAAATGAAAACAATTCTTGTCAAAATTCATTATTCATTGAAAATATATTTTTTCGTTTCAGACTATATCCTTAATGTACATTGTTTATAAAACCAATTACAAGTTTGTCTAAATTAAAATTTGCATAGTTTTACTGTATTTTTGTTTTCACAATTCAGAGCAGGTTTTCTGAAAAAAGACTAATTTAGAAAAAAAAAAATTTAAAAAAATAACAGTTGATGAGCATTCCCCAATGACTCCTGAATTTAATTATTATTAGGTGTATGGGAAAACTCTGACAAATTTCTAGACATTTCAGGAAATTAACAGCGGGGATATGTAAAAAAAAAGTTTTTTTTACTAGGATTTTCTAAAAATAATTATTTCGAAAATGATTTCAGTCATTTATGAATAAGTCTTGAAAGTTTCATCAAAATCCAACCATTATTTGAATTTTGCAAGAATTTCTCAATGTGTTTTTCACCAGCAAAAAAAGTGACTTGCGTAATATTGTTTGTTGTAATAAAGACTTGTAAAGATTACGTCACTCATGGACAAAAGAAAAACAAGATTTTATACCAAAATTTCGAACATGTTAGAAAGAATTTTAAAATTTAAAATATACTTTGATCTATCTTTTTAATAATAAATGAATATTTTACTGATAAAACTTTGATTTTCTTTAATTTCAGGCCTTTTTCTTCATACTATGCTGTTTTGCAGCAAATTCATGGAGGAACCTGAATTAGAGTAGCATTTTTGATGTCAAACTTATGGTCAGCCTCATTATGGTGAGCAATATATACATTTACTAGCAGTATAGCCCGGCGTTGTTCGGGTGTAATAAAAGCTTTAAAACTAATCCATGCTCCTTGAGCTCAGACTCTTTAGACATTAACACGAAAGACTAAAAAGCAATAGTTGTTTCCAGTTAAAGCGAAACCGTAAACTGAAAGAAAAATGAATGGATGTAAGTCAATTTTTGATTTCCTGATATCGGTATAAGTTTTTTTCATTGTAAACTGAATTTTAAAGGCTAAATAAGTCCTCTTTGTAAATGGTATCATGGCTGAGACTAAGAACTACAATGATACCTACTTAGAGCCAAACCCAAAACAAAAACTAAAATAAAAGGGCTGAAAAAAATATACAGACATACAGGCAGATAAACAGACACACACACACAAACATCTTGCCTTATATATATATATATATATAGATATATATTTCTCAATTTTCTGCACTATTGTAAGAACTGCAACCTTGAAACTTCTGAATATCATTTCTTATGTCTTTGTCTATGAGTGTATCAAATTTGATTAAAACGGACCACTCCTTCTATAATCCGATTTTTTCGATTATCGATTTTTGATATTTATCGCGGGTACCTCGACACAAAACCTAGCTAAGAACACTCGCAGATACTTATATACAACTGTGTAAATTTTCAAGAAAATCGGTTCAGCCGTTTTGGAGTCTATAGGTAACGGACACACACACACACACACACACACACACAGACAAAGTTTCATTTATAAATAAGTTTAGATTAGATAATCATTTCTCTCAATATAAAAGTATGTTTGTGTATGCATATAGATAAGCAGATGCATATTCCAAACAGCAAACAGATGTTGCTACATCAGAAAGTATAATCGTATTTCTTTAACTAATGCTATTTGGAGAGGAACAGAATAAAAATATCATTTCAGCTTTTTCAGTCAGTAAACACATGGGAAAAGAAAGTGGCAAAAAAATGATGTCTCCAAGAGTATTTGACATTTCTAGAACATCCCCCATACACATGTTTATGTTTGTGTGTGTGTGTGTGTGTGTAAAAACAGTATAAAATGCCCTTCCGCAATTTAAGATTTAACAAGATTTACTGAAACTGCTTGCACTCTAAATGCTTCTGAACAGAATAGCAAGTTAGAAATAATTTGTACATTTTTATTAATCAAGTAGAATTTTAGAAACATCTAATATATAATACCCAATCTATACAGATAAAAAACAAGGACAACAGTCTGAACAATGTAAATAATGTAAATAGTTACAATAACTTATCTCAAAAATACAGTCAAAGATTAGAGGACAAAGGAAAAAAAAGCATATTGTCATTCATTTTTATGCTTAATTACAATACCACATCTCAGAAATACAGGCAGATATTAAAGGCAAATATGGCAATAAAGATATGGACAACAGTCCAAACAATGTAAATAGTGTAAATAATTACAATACATCATCTCGGAAATACAGACAGATATTGAAGGAGTGAATATGGCAACAAAGCTGAGGACAACAGTCTGAACAATGTAAATAGCATAAATAGTTACAATACCACATCTCAGAAATATAGACAGATATTGAAGGAATGAATATGGCAACAAAGATGAGGACAACAGTCTGAACAATGTAAATAGCATAAATAGTTACAATACCACATCTCAGAAATACAGACAGATATTGAAGGAGTGAATATGGCAACAAAGCTGAGGACAACAGTCTGAACAATGTAAATAGCATAAATAGTTACAATACCACATCTCAGAAATATAGACAGATATTGAAGGAGTGAATATGGCAACAAAGCTGAGGACAACAGTCTGAACAATGTAAATAGTGTAAATAATTACAATACCTCATCTCAGAAATATAGACAGATATTGAAGGTGAATATGGCAACAAAGATGAGGACAACAGTCCGAACAATGTAAATAGCATAAATAGTTACAATACCTCATCTCAAAAAGATTAGAGGACAAAGAAAAAAAAAGCATATTGTCGTTTATTTTTATGCCTCTTTTCATATTTCTAATCCTGTTTTTTGGCAGATGAGAAAATGAAGAGAAACGAATAAAAAGATCAGTCAAGTGAGATCAGAACTGAAATGCCGATCTTTTTTGTTTCTTTGAACTAACAGACCAAATCGTTGGCCAAACACACCCCAACGAAATACATTGTTTTTTTAAAACACTAGGGTGGCCTAATAATTATGGCAGGTAGTGTAGGTAATTATTAAATATTTATAAATTAATTTGATTCACATGTTATTGTGCAGTATTAACAAAAGAACCATTCTATTTTCATTTACAATTATTCACTTGGCAATAAATACTAAAAAATAGCATAAAATACATGGTTTTTTTTGTAAAACACTAGGGTAGCCTAATAATTATGGCCGGTAGTGTATATTTCCCTGTGTATCTCTTCATTCCACGATACAACACTACCTTTCAGAATGATTTGATGCTAAGAAATGTCTCAGCACATTGCATATTTTACAATTTTTTTTTTTTAGGCTTACGTCCATATCACATTGAATACACCGGTTCTCGCTCGATCAACAAAGTTAAGCAATGTTGAGCCTGGTCAGTACTTAGATGGGTGACCGCTTGGGAATACCAGGTGCTGTAAGTGTATAGTGACAGATGTGTGTTGTGGTGCAGTGGATATCGGCTTGGAAATAGAAATCAGTGAGCCGAGTTCGAATTCCAGTTGAATACCCTGCATTCGCTTAAGCACTGGTACCCTTGGGAAAGGTATTAATCTGTCACTTCCCTCCAATTATGGGTTAAATAACAGGGTAGGACTTGGGGACCCTGCCCTTAAAAACAAATCCCAATGAATCTTGATACTCGAAAAGAAAAAAGTATTACTAGACACAAAACTAATATAAAAACAACAATAAATTGTTGAAAGAAAAAGTATTACCAGCAATAAATAAATAAAAATTTAGTTGGTAATAAATGACCCACCGAGGTTGATATGCCATAAAAACAAAACAAACAACCAACAATTTTTTTTCCGTTTCAGCAGGTTTGAAAAATCATATTTCTTTCTATGGGTTTATTTTGCATATTATTTTCATTATCATTTTGAACTTACTCTTCCATTGAAACGACAGAAACAATTCCAACGTTATTATTTACTTCATACAGTCACAAATCTGAACAAAATTTAACAAAATTCCTTCCTGTTTGTTAATTATTCTTACTAAATTTTTGTCTGTAAATTAAAACAAAAAATGTGTCAAAAAAATTCAAAATGTGCCTTGACAAAAAGCAATCAAAACCCTCATCCTTGCATTGAGGAAAAAAAAAAATTCCACAAGTGATTTTTACATCAGATATCTTGAAACTCTGGACAAAACAAACGACATGAGGCAATGGTTAACAAGCTAATTGTTAGCTCAATCCTCATTGGGTCCCTAATATTTTCTGACCTTTGTCAAAACTTACTTAAATAATTATGGATGATACGTTTTGCTAAACATGACGTGTGTTGGGTTCAGCTTATACAAAAGACAAAACTGTGTATAAAGAAAATATGTGAGGATGTTTGGAAATAAGAGGGGCAACAGATTAAATGAAAGTTTAGAAATTATCGATCAGGAAGCAAAAAAAGCTGGAGGTTTTTATGACTTGAAAATAAATGTAAAATACCAAGAAGACAATTTGTTTAGAGTAAAATATTTTTTTATACCTGGTGGTGATTAAAATTTATCGCTAGATCAGCAAAGCAGCCAAGAATAATGTTGAAAAACTCACCTGCAAAAAAAAGAAAATAAAGCAAAGTAAGCAAATTTTCAGATCATTCAATATAACTCACTTTAATACAAATAAAAACACTGGGACATAACTAAAAACAATGGCAACAAAAGCAAGAAAAAAAAGTTGAAAGCGATGGTTAACAATCATCAGATAGAAAAATATCAAATCAGAAGCTGAGCATTCATGTATGCTTATAATGTATTGCGTCTACGAGCTATATCGTGTTGAATACACCGGTTCCCATCCGATCACCGAAGTTAAGCAACATCGAGCCTGGGCAGTACTGAAATTGGTGACTATTTGGAAATACCAGGTGTTGTAAATCTAAGGACCGAGAATGGTTCACCGGTCCTCCAGGTTCGGGGGTTGGGTGCAGAGCTAACAACCTCGCCCCGTAAAAAACAGTTTGTTACAGAAACAGCAACGAAAGGTTGCTGCCCTATGCACCATCTGGGTGTGATGGATAAATGATGGGAATATATTGACAAAATATATAACCAGTGTTTGCTGTATTTATCCACCCCCAGCCTATAAGGCTGATTCTATCAATAAAAATGTTATTAGCCTGAAGATGTTCCTTATCAGAACTGAACATGTCACTAAGAAATTTTTCCAACTTGCCATTATTCACTCACCAGTATTGTCATATATATATATATATATATATATATATATATATATATATATATATATATCTCAGTCAGTTAAGTGCCATACATGATACACACATGGGCAATCATGTCTTGTGCAATATTAACAAAAAAAAAAAAATTTTCATATACAATTATTCACTTGGCAATAAATACTAAAAAATAGTATGAAATAAGTCATTTTTTTTTTTTTAAACACTGGGGTGGCCTAATAACTATGGCCGGTAGTGTATATCTTGGAGAAATATCTTCCTCATAATATTTTATTTTTCTAACTAATGCCTTACCATTCTGTGGGAGATATTTCTAGGTGGTGTATGTGGGAGTTATTTGTGCCGCTCTCTCTCTCTCGCTCATTCTCTCTCTCTCTCTCTCTCTATATATATATATATATATATACTACTGGCCATAATTATTAAGCCACCCCAGTTTTTTAAAAGAAATGATGTATTTCATACCATTTTTAGTATTTATTGCCAAATGAAAATAGAATGGTTCTTTTGTTATTATTACTTTGCAAAATTTTACAAGGCAAAGAAGCAAAGATAAAATCATCCGAATCACCCTAAATTTTCTTCATTCTTTCATTGATGAAACTGCGATATAGGTAATTATTAAATATTTATAAATTCATTTGATGCACATGTTATTGTGCAGTATTAAAAAAAGAACCATTCTGTTTTCATTTACAATTATTCCCTTGGCAATAAATACTAAAAATTAGTATGAAATACATCATTTTTTTTAAAACAATGGGGTAGCCTAATAATTATTGCCGTTAGTGTGTGTGTATATATATATTCCATTTGTAAATGAGTTATAACGTGACCTAGGTTTCTACCATGAGTGGTGTCTTCAGGCGATTTGCAATAACAAATTGCCTGAAGACACCACTCATGGTAGAAACATGGTAATAACTCATCTACAAATGAAAAATATTCAAAATTTCTACAATATAATTGTATTGAATACTGTTTAATACAAATGTGCACTGGTTTAATCTTATTATGATCAGAAACCAAGTAATTAAACAATCAATACATAAATATATATATATTTCAATATTCCTATCTACTTTCATCTCAACTGCAACAATTTCTTAATAATTTTTTTTAGCGCTTCTTTCTAACATGCTCTTTCTTCCATATTTATTTATACATATTTACTAATATAAAAATATAACAAGTGTAATTTTCCATCCAGAAAGCTTTCAAAACATTTCAAATAAAAACACATTTAGAAACGCACTGACTCATTTTGTGTATATATAAATATTTTCACTTGTTTAACTGAAATTTTCTGTTTGGTTTTAAGTTTGAGATTTTTTATCATTTTTTTTTTAAATGACAAAATATTTTAGTTTATTTTTTTTTCTTTTAATTATTGATTATTCAATAAAAATTTCATAGCATTTTTTTTTATTTTTCTAGCAAATATGGAAATCTTTCCAATTCATGAATTTTCTGCTTTCTACTGAAATACACGAGTTAGACTGTAGACAAAAAAACAACTGGAATCGAGCAAGGAATAAAAAAAAAATTATTAAAAAAAACTTGCATTTGACGACAATGAATGTTAATGAACAGCAACATTTTAGTTGAAAAAATTTCCAAGTTAAAATTTCCGTTAAGAAAACCAAGAGAAAAGTTGGCCACATTCAGCCTCTTTTTTATTATTATGGTAGCTACAAAATGGGTGGGTAGATAACACAGAAAAGTTCTCAGTCAAGAAAGAAAGTCTTAAAAAAAAAAAATTCATGTCTGACCATTTGGTCAGATTTTGAGAATTGGGGGGTCAAGCTGAAAGCAGTTTAGCTCTCTTGCTTTTATTAACTAAATTCAATAATACAGATGGAAAGAACAATATTTTAACAATAAATAATAAAAACTGGCAAAACTTGACAAATTTTCACTGAATTTTCTTAAACAAAAAGCCAAGAAAACAGCTAAATAACTAAAGGTTATCACGTATGTTTAAAAGCAAAAACAAAAAAAAAAATTAGAAAGTTTAATATACTAAGATTTTTTAAAATCCTGACAGTATTTACTATTGTTGAAGTTATTGCTAACATTTTGTGTCAAGATTTACAAACTATGTTTCATTCAATAGACTAAACTATCGCCCAGTTCACACTCCACCCATATCTATTGAACGGGTGAAGAGGCTCATCCCTTGTTCCCTGTTTAGGATGTGGTTTCCGGCTTTCTCTTTTCCAATCATTTTACTCTTAAGTAGCCCCATGCACATCAGTGGCGTCACCGCCTTGCTTGGGGGTGATATGATTAAAAAAAAAAAAAATGTAAATTGAATAAGCTGATTTGTTTGGAAAAAATACTTTAACAAAAATCCTACTTTGTAATTTAATAATTTCTTTAATTTAATTTTATAGGAATTCATGGTAAACAATATTTTTGAAGAACATTTTTTAAATTTATTGTACTAAAGTACGTACCATAGTAAAATCAGCTGTACTTTGTACTCCTTTACCTGCTCACACTTCTCATCAAAACTTGGTATTAATCAGTCAAAGTATGGTTATTTTAGATAGTCCATCTATCTATCTGACCAGCACACTAACAGAAGTCACATCTTCCCTGTATCTCTTCTGTAAATACTTTCATGGCTTCCGCTCTAAAGAACTTAGCTCACCGGTGCCCCCTATGTATTAATTTATTCGAGCTACTAGACTAGCAACTAGGTCTCACATTTTTATCGTGAAATCAATAAAATGTAAACGCAACTTTTACTATAGCAGCTTCTTTTCTCGCACTTCCTGCCAGTGGAATTCCTTGCCGTACACTTGCTTCCCCAACAGTTACAATCTCCAAGAATTTAAATCTAAGGTCAATAGTCATCTCCTATCTCACTGACTTGCATCTTCTCTCTTTCTCATGCTCTTTTCTCCGTCTACTTCACTCTCATCAGTATGCTCCTCCTTCTCTTACCCACTTCCTGACACCCCTTATAACCTGTCCCTCTTTCTCATCACTTTCTTCCTCTGTAACCCTCTACACACTAGTGGCAGTAAAACTGCCTTGCTTGGGGTGAAATTATATATATATATATGAATTAGAACACTCTCAGCTATTAGGCATGTATAATGATAATAGATACATGCTAAAAAGTCTGTCTGTCTTCTACCGAGCGCCCGTAGCTCAGAGGTAGAATCGCCAACTGACACCAATTCGGTCGGTTTCAATCCTGGGTAAGAAGCAATTGGCTGTCTAACCGTACTGATGAGCTGTGATACAGCAAAACAGATCTGTCTGAGGTTGACATATATATATTAGTAGATAACAAAATAAAAAAGGTTGATCAAAATAGATCACCCGAAGATCCCACTTTGCTTTCAAGTATTAGGATTATAAATTTAAATCACACATTAATATATTCAGAGAAAAACATTGCTTTTTTTATCATTCTGTGACATGTGATTGATGCCAGGAAATATCAGATGGTCTTAATACAATTTAATATTAATGAGGAACCTCCGTTCTGGCAAAGGCTGATCTGTCATGACCTCAATATCAACTGGTCTAACAGCAGATGATGCCAAAAGAAGACTTTGCATTTAATCTTAACCCAGATTGTCAGATAAAGGAGGTGCATAAGCAGATTGACACTGAAGAAAGATGACCTCCTAGCCAACAGGTACAGATCTGTACCTTCAATGTATATCAGTGGCTGCCCTTTGACCTATAAAGAGATAGCTGAACCAGCCACACTGAGAATAGACACATACAAAACAATCAATGCTAGGAAGATATATAATCACCCACTCAAGAGGGAAAATAAGAAAATTGTGAAAAAATTAAATAAAACCGTAAATAAGATAATAATAATAAATAAAAACATTAATTCATTTTGCAAAATCGGAAAGGGTTTCTGGTCACATGTGCAATATTATGACTCCCACATAAGAGGGTTCCAAATGTCCTTCTGTACATAGAATTGGCCACCAGTAATAGAGTGTGTAGATACACAAAGATAGAAAAAGGCGTAAGACAAGGCTGTGTCTTTTCACCGAATTTGTTCAACCTATACAGCGAGAATATTTTGAGGACCCTAGATGACACACCAGGATTTATTATTGGAGGCCACAACCTGAACAACATAAGATATGCGGACGATACAGTACTGATTGCAGACACGGAAAGGAAACTGCAAGATCTCATACAGAAAGTAGCAGTGGAGAGTGACAAGATGGGACTACAAATAAACTTTAAGAAAACTGAGTGCATGGTCATCAGCAAAAGATACAACCCAAAATGCCAAATACAGGTGGGGGATAACAGAATCAAACAAGTCCAAGAATTTAAGTACCTAGGAAGTGTTCTAACAGGAGATGGAAAGTGTGACATGGAGATCCGTAGGCGAATTGGCATGGCAAAGGACGCGTTCCAGAAGATGAGCAAAATACTAACACACAGGAAGATCTCAATAGAAACGAAGAAAAGAGTGCTAGACTGCTACGTGATGTCAGTTCTTCAGTACAGCTGTGAATGCTGGACAATATCATCGAAAATGAGGACAAAACTGGAAGCGGCCGAAATGTGGTTCTACAGAAGGATGCTACGGATATCGTGGACTGAGCATACAAGCAACGACGAAGTGTTAGAAAGAATGGCAACAAAAAGGAAATTGATGCTGAGCATCAGGAAGAGACAACTGAAGTTCCTGGGACATGCAATGAGGAAGGAAAGCCTGGAGAACCTGATACTGACTGGTCAGATAGAAGGAAGGAGAGACAGAGGAAGGCAGCGGATAACATATTTGCAGGGCCTGATCAGGTGGATGACGGAACGGGGGTTGCCAGGAGCAACAGGAGCAAACATACTAAGAGCCACAAGGGATAGGGAGACGTGGAGATCCATGATCGCCTACGTCCTGAAGGGACAGGGCACATAGAAGAAGAAGAATAGAGTGTGAGAGTTACCTCATCTTTGCTTCAAGGATGTCTGCAAAAAGGAACAAAGAGCAATGGAGATGGGCATCAAGAGATAGGAAGACATTGCCAATGATCCTCCTTATCTTCTTCCTTCTCCCTAAGAGATTGTCTCGATATGGGAGATCATGTGCTTTTTTCTTGTTACAACTGTTAATCTTCAAAGTCTATATTGCCCTCAATTTCACTGTCATGTTTGTTTTATGTTGACACTAGCAGTATAGCTTTTAAATTTTTGTAATGAGAAAAAAAAAATATGTGTGTGTGTGTGTGTGTGTGTGAAGAGAACCAACAGTTTTACAATTCCAAGTTCTTCAGCATTTACTTTTTTTTAATAAAAACACTCAATACATTGCCTGAATACAAGGTATAAATCTCAAAACAGAAATTTCCATGTTGCAATCTATTTTTAATTAAAAGACAAATTTTATATATATATATATATATATATATATATATATATATTAAAAACAGAAATAGGGGTTGTTTCCAATGAGAGAAACTGGTATAGAAGAAAAAGTGTGAGAAGCCGAGAACATTTTGTTTAAAGTGTAGATTTATTGTTGCTATTATTATAATTATTACTTGCTTTTTGTATGATATATTAAATGTCCATAATGGTATTTGTGTCCCTCCATGTATTTCGAGTCTAAATTTGACTCACTTCAGGCAAATAAACTTTGGACTTCATATATCGAGATCCGTTTGCTTTTCTGATGGCAAAGGTATCAAGTATAAATAGATAAGTGGTAAGTGGGTCAGAAAGTTTAATATGTGTGCATGCGTGTGTGCATGTTGTTTTTTTTTCACACTTACATGTTAAGTTTCTCCTGTCACCTTCCTTGACTGTAAAAATTTTTTTTTACTGACTTGTGAAATTTGATTTCGTCGTTATACTTCAAATTATAAATATAAAATGCATACTTTCTCCATCCACTCCACTCTCATCAGTATTCTCATCCTTCTTATACCAACTTCCTGACACCCACTATAACCTGTCACTCTTTCTCATAACTTTCCTCCTATGTAACCCCCCTGCAAAACAGTGGCAGTAAAATGATTTGCTTGGGGCGATATGATTATAAAAAACAAAAAAATTCTATATTATTATAATGTGTATATAAAGTGGGCGATCAATTCTACATTACAATCAATATATAAACTGAACCCTCTCTTTATGACCACATTAATCCTTCTCTTACCCACTTCCTGACATCCCCTATAATCTGTCACTCTTTCTCATAACTTTCCTCCTATGTAACCCCCCCGCAAAACAGGGGCAGTAAAATGCTTTGCTTGGGGCGATATGATTATAAAAAAAACAAAAAAATTCTATATTATTATAATGTGTATATAAAGTGGGGGATCAATTCTACATTACAATCAATATATAAACTGATTCCTTGCTTTATTTCCTTTTATAGGAAATTTATGAAATTAGTATTGGTTGGTTGGTTGGTTGGTTGGTTTATTTAACCAGCATATCAACCTTCGTTAGGTCATTTAATGCTGAAAACCGTTTTGTTTTATTTAGTTTATTTGTTTTATATTCAAAAGGTAACTTTTTTTTATTCAAAAAAGTTTTGTTGGTAACATTTTTTTTTATTCAAAAAAGTTTTGTTGATAACGTTTTTCATTCAAAAAAATTTTGTTGAATACTTTCACAGCATTTTGACCCCAGTTTGGGGGTCAACTATTTACCCATAGCTGGGACCCTAACAGGTGCTACTACTTCAGGTCAGAGTGGACCCGGGAACAACAGCAATTAAGAGGTAGTTCCATGCTCCTCACAACCTCCCAATCAGAGGCATTGCTGCCAGATGCAGTTTATAGTCATACCCAGGACCCCATTTGATTAGGGATTAAATGATTATTTAAAAAATAGTATAGTAAGAACATAATCTGAATAATATGGCAGACTAAGATTTCTAGCCATGGTTGGTAAGCAGCGTAAGAGAAATACAACTATGAATTCAAAACTATGTACCTTATGCAGCCACAGTGTTCACAATGACTATAATCAGAACTGTAATCGCCATATTACAGTCAATTTATAATCATTTACTAGCCTTTAAGCCACCTTTTGGGTGGATTTTAGTCTACCTCCTGCAGAGGGCTTTTGGAGCTTCGGACTTTTACCATCAGCATCTTATCTTATGTATGCAAAAAATTACAAGAATTTAAAAATAATAAAATTATTTTATCTTTATTCGACACTTGAATTCAGTATGATCTTTTTTCGTGTACACCAAACAATCTCTGTCATTTGTTTACATTTATTTTGTGAACAATCTTATCTTTTAAATTCACCATTCTTTCACAAAGTCACTGTTAAGATATCAGGGAGCCCAAACTATTTAACATTTCGAATATGTCACAGTACGTGTGCTAAAAAAACAAAAAGGCAACCATATGAGCCATATGAGCAATGTACTGTGCTCTGCTTAAGTTTTAATTAGGTTTAATTAGAGAATATCAAATGCAGCACAAAGTGAAATTAAAGTTAAACCTTTAATAAAGTTTTTTAAACCTGTTTGACATTTAAATTTAATCTAATTTTTTATCATGTGCAACTACAGTAGTTACTACTTCAGGTTATTTATGATTCACACAGATCGAAAAACAGATGGACAGACAGACACATGTACACTGCACTTTATTTATAGATATTTTCATTAATGTACTCAGATCTCTAGATGCAAAAACACACAAACCAAGCTCTCCTCGACATCCCATAATTTTGCCAATCCAAAACTTTAAACCAGCGATTCCCAAACTAGGGGAAATTTGAAGCTACCAGGGGGAAAATAATTACACTACCTCTTAAATAAATTTACTCACAATCATGTCCAAAGCACAAAACCAACTGAAGGTGGAATGTGACATACGTTGCACACTTGCCAAAAGTAACCCTGATATTGATACACTGGTGCACAAGAAGCAGCATCACCCTTCTCACTAATTTAATTCTGAAGTAGAAGAGCAAACAAAAGTCCTTTTATTTGTTACTAACCGCTCTCTATGGCTATGCTTAGTTGTTACTAACTGCTCTCTATCCACTTTACTTTGTAACTATAAGTTTATCAGTTTATTTGTACATTTGAAAAATAAATCAGTAAATAGTCTCAGTGTGTTTTAACTGCTCTTTCTCTCATACACATGAAGGGGGAAATATGGATGTTTGAACTGGGTGTAGGGGGAAATGACAGAAAAAAGTTTGGGAACCACTGGTTTAAAGAATAAAAGAATTAAAAATGCTATGAGAAAAAGAGCATGATAATACTTCATGTCAAAATTTAAAGAAAGTATCTTTGTTTTCATATTATCCAGTGGGAATAACTTGCATGCAAAAATAAATATACACTTCCCCTGAAATTTGTATGCCTAACGTTTGGGAACCACTGCTTTAAACCAACCAGACTTACCAAATAAATTTAATACTAATTTTGACTAATAAATTTCTTCAACTGCATCCAGATAAATGTAACTATTGAATGTCTCTTTATTGGTTCCAGAAAGTATAGAAAAAGTATTATTTACATTATAGCTATGAAAGTGTGAATACTATTGGACATTTTAAAAATAGAGCATAAATGGTTTTGCTCCCGCTATTCAGAACTCATTGGGAGATAAAGACATAGAATAAAATAAACTATGGAGTGACCAAAGGGAGGGGGAAAAAAAAAATTTTTTTAAATCAAACCTTGGCTTCGAATGAACCAGTCCCAATTCTCTTCATCATACTTGCTTTCTAAACAGTTACAATCTCCAAGAATTTAAATGTAAAGTCAATAGTCATCTCCTGTCTCACTAACTTACATCCTCTCTCTCTCATGCTTTTTCTACATCCACCCCACTCTCATCAGTACTCTCTTCCCTCTCCTACTCTTCCTGACACCTCCTGCAACCTCTCACTCCTCATAACATTCCTCCTCATCCACCCCACTCTCATCAGTAATCTCTTCCCTCTCCTACTCTCTTCCTGACACCCCCTGCAACCTCTCACTCCTCATAACATTCCTCCTTGTCCACCCCACTCTCATCAGTAATCTCTTTCCTCTCCTACTCTCTTCCTGACACCCCCTGCAACTTCTCACTCCTCATAACATTCCTATGTAACCCCCTGCACAACAGTGGCAGTAAAATATCTTGCTTGGGGCAACACAATTATAAAAAAAAGTACCTGTGGATCCTCCATATGTGAGCACCTTATAAATAACAGAAAGTGTGCAGCTGATTTCAGTGTGGACTGGTTCATAGTTGTGTCTCGGTCACACTTTGTATTTCAATTAAGAGTACTGGAGCCTCTGTATATCAGGTCCTGCAAACCTTCTCTCTGTAAACAGTGTGAATGTTTGCTAGGGCTTGCTACCATTAGTTTCTAGTACTTCTTTCCCTTTCATATATATTTATTCCCTCAACTTCAGTCATTCCATGATTTATTTTATTCCAAGTCTTTATTTTCCAATGAGGCCTGAAGAGCATGAGTGAAACCGGTTCCTTCATTTTTAAAATGTCCAATAATATTCAGCTACATACTTTCATAGCTATAATCAGGTTCTGTACCTACAAAAATATCTTTAAATATTTACATTATTTACAGTTAGACTAATATCCTCATCTTTGTTGATTCAATCACAACATTTTGGCTATTGTGTCCTCAATGTAGGTAACTTTCAGCTACTTTTAAACTGACCTTTTTATTCAAATTACAAGAGTAGATTTTTTTTCTCCTGTTGTCTATAGCTAGACTCAGGAGACATCTTGGATTCGTTAATTATTCAGAAGCCAAGATAAGTGCAGCTGCTATGAAGATCATAAAAATAAATAAAAAGTCTGTATTTATACAAGTGTATGCATATGTATGTAGGTGTATATATCTATATATATATATTTTACAATGACATTCACACTGCACAAGACCCAAAGGCACTTGAGGTAGATAGTAGCAGCAACAATTTATAAGATATGTGAGGAAGATAATGGTTACCCCAAAACTTGAAGTTAAGATTGTAGTGATTATGGGTGTGGGGAGGTTGCTTAACATTCAGGATCTAACACAGATTATGTATTTGGGCGTGAAACTTTCTTCTAAAACAGACAAGGAAAATCTTATTTTTTTATCAAGTTTTTCTAATGTTCTTAAATTTTTTTTTCTTTACAGAGACTACTTGTGTGCAAAAAATGTCCACAATGGCTGTTTTCTCCTAAGTGCTTTCATTAGCCATTTTTAACGTTTTTTTTTAGTGTTCATGTTAACAGGTAGATTGTGTAGAGGTAGTTATGGCCATACATTGCGAGAGAGGATGCTACAGGACTTTATGTTTGTGGTCTATATATTTATTCCATCTGTAAACAAGTTATGCGACCTAGGTTTCTCCCATGAAGTGTATCTTCAGGCAAAAACTAATTTTACCGTTTACTGTATTTTTTTTAAAGAACGCTCATGTAACAGTGCTTTTCTTTTTAATGTTCATGTGGCAGGGGATTTTTGAATGTGCAATTTTTAAAATTACAAGCAATTATGGCGTTTTTATCCATAGTTGTATGAACCAAAAAACATCCTCACATGAACATTCTTAAAAAAAAAAAAACGATAAACAGTAAAATCAGTCATAGTAAACTGCCTGAAGACACGACTCATGGTAGAAACCAAGGTCGCATAATAACTGATTTAAAAATAGAAAATATTCAAAAGTTTTATAATTGTATTGAACACTTTAATACAAATGTGCACTGGTCTAACCTTATTATAACCAGAAACTAAGTAATTAAATAATTATATATATATATATATATATATATATATATATATATGCATGGAGAGAGATATTATCAAAATGAGATAGGCAGATACATATGAACAGAACAAATTAGGTAAATAAAACGAAAGATGTGAACGGGCCAAGATAGGTAGATGTGAACGGGCCAAGATAGGTAGATGGGAACGGGCCAAGATAGGTAGATGGGAACGGGCCAAGATAGGTAGATGGGAACGGGCCAAGATAGGTAGATGGGAACGGGCCAGCATGGGTAGATGGGAACGGACCAACATGGGTAGATGTGAACGGACCAACATGGGTAGATCTGAACGGACCAACATGGGTAGATCTGAACGGACCAACATGGGTAGATCTGAACGGACCAATATAGGTAGATCTGAACGGACCAATATAGGTAGATAGGTAGGGTTGTGATTAAATATTGATCAGAATCTAACAGAATAAGATAAGATGAAAAACAAATAAGAAACATTTATCAATTTAGCATGTTTCTCTAAGTTTTTCAGACACTGAGCTATAGAGAAAATGAATAAAGAAATTGTGGTATTTTTTTTACTTTTGACTGATTTTTGACAAGGCAGAAGATTTTCTTGTAGTAGATTTCCACTTCTTTCTGTGGTAGACTGGTTGTTAATCAAGATTTTAGAACCTACTGTATCTTCCTATTAAACCCATAGGTGGAGGGAGAATAGATGGATTCATATCTTTTCTAAGGATATTTGTATGCAAGTGATTGCAATGAATGCAACTAGAATTTAAACTAGGCTCTTCAATTTTTGATTCTGAGACTGCATTTAAATTCATGAAATCCAGGTACCATAGGAAGAAGAACCATAACCATGAAATTATTTATAGAAAAGGCACAGAGAAGCTACGTTACAGCAGTACGGAAAAATACTGAAGCCAAGACATGCTTGTATGAACCACCTCTTAATTGCTATTGTTTCCAGGTTCACCCTGACCCGGAGTAGTAGTACCTGTTAGGATCCCAGCTATGGGCAAATACTTAACCCCCAAACTGGGGTCAAAGCACTATGAAAGCATAAAAATAGACTTTTATAGAAAAATATCCATTTTGAAGAAAAAATATTACCAACAACACATTTTTGAAGGGAAAAAAAATATTACCAGCAATACATTTTCAAATACAAAGCTAAAAGATATCTTCAGCTTTCTAAAATAAAAAAAAAACATTTTCATCAAAATCCGACTAAATCAACCTTCTCACTCTAACCAAACATTAAAAAAAATACCTTAAAATCCCACCTTTTTTAGCATTAAATAACCCACAGAGGTGTTGATATGCTGCTAAACAAAACTCAAAATTCAAATTCTCCAACAAGGCAATTACAATTGGACTCTTTATTTTTCATCTAAATTTCTGACAGGAAACATCATAGATGTTTTCAGCAGTTGAAGCTACTCATGATGACACAAAAGCAGATAATTCGAGCAAAAAAACTGAAATTCTATCCTTGATCCAGAGGTTGCTAGATTGACTATGCACATCTTGAATGTCAATCATTCAGACTACACTGAGACATTGATAAATTACATCCATCCAGAAAGACGAGGACTTGCACTGCGAGATAGAATTTTTGGTCTGGTGCAGCTATCTTGTTACATCAAAAGTGGATCTCATTGAAGCGAGTCAACAGTGCATTCAAACCAAAGGCTTGCCTCGCCTGGAATGTGCTTAAATAGGTCTACAATTAAAGTCATTGGCTTGTGAAAATTAAACATATCTTTCCTGGACAAGTGTAACTTCAAGGATGAACTAATATTAACAATTCAGTAGAAATATTTATAAAGTAAACTTTGTTCTTTTGCCAAATATCAAAGCCATGAGTGAAGCCAAAGGCGTACGTGAAGAGATTCAAGATTACTGAAAAGCAAACCGGATCTAAGTTCAACATTTATTCATCTGTTTGCAATTGAGGCATTTACGTACAAGTGTCTCAAAAGCATAGAACATCGAAGGGCTAAAGATGCGCAAAAGAGAAACTGCAATTGTTTTTTGAAATCAAACTTGAAGTTATTTCCATCTTTCTCTCTCTGTTGGCAATGATCAGCAACTGTTGGTTGGTTCCAGCGAAAATTCTTTAACATTTCGACGTGGTTATCTACACAATTTACATGGTGTTTGACTATTATCCTCATCTTTATTATCATATTCACCATGTCTCAGCAGCTATATGACGTGGTTATCTACACAATTTACATGGTTTGGACTATTATCCTCATCTTTATTATCATATTCACCATGTCTCAGCAGCTATATGACGTGGTTATCTACACAATTTACATGGTTTGGACTATTATCCTCATCTTTATAATCATATTCACCATGTCTCAGCAGCTATATGCTCCAGTATTCTTCAGGTGATATACATTGAAATTCCAACCTGATCCCTTTATTTTGCCTATCGGGGATAGATTAAGGACAAATGGCTCAGTGGATAAAAGTATTGGTTAAAGTAATCCACTGACTTGATCTAAAGAGTTGTTGATTCAATACCTGCCTACAACAAAAATGGACAAAACCTTGGAGAAAAGAGTTACTAAAGAATACAGAGATCCGAAGGTGAATTGGCATGGCAAAGGATGCATACCAGAAGCTGAGTAAAAGACTAAGACACAGGAAAATTTAGATACCGACTTGGCAGACCGCCTGCAGTCTCTCTCCCACCGGCGAGACGTGGCTTCCCTGTGTCTCTTCTATAAATACTTTCACGGCTTCTGCTCCGATGAACTTAGATCACTGGTGCCCCCTAAATACGAATTTGCACGAGATACTAGATTAGCAACTAGATCCCACCCTTTTACAGTGAAACCGATAAAATGCAGCCGTAACTTCTACTCCAACAGTTTCTTTCCTCGCACTTCCCGACTGTGGAATTCTCTTCCAAACGATTGCTTCCCCGACGGCTACAATCTCCAGGAGTTTAAATGTAAGGTCAATAGACACCTAACACACGAACCTGCTCCCATTCTATCAAGCACTCTTCCCATCTGCCCGACCCTCATCCTCACTATCCTTACTCATCTGTCACCTTTCTCCTGACATTCCCTATGTCTATCCACTCCTTCTCTTTACCTTCCCCTATGTAGCCCCATGCGCAATAGTGGCAGTGGAATGCCTTGCTTGGGGTGAGATGATTTTAAAAAAAAACAAAAAAAACTAGAAACAAAGAAGAGAGTGCAAGATCGATATGTCATGTCAGTTTTTTAATACAGCAGTAAATGCTGGACAATATCATCAAAGATGAGGAAAAAACTTGAAGCAGCAGAAATGTGGTTATACAGAAGGATGCTGCGAATATCATGGACCGAGCATGTGAGCAATGATGAGGTGTTGGAAAGAATGGCAACGAAAAATAAATTAATAGTGAGCATCAGGAAGAGACAACAGAAGTTCCTGGGACATGCAATGAGGAAGGAGGGCTTGGAGAATCTGATACTGACAGACTAGATAGAGGGAAAAAGAGACAGAGGAAGGCAGCAGATAACATATTTGAAGGGCCTGATCAGGTGAATGATGGAACAGGGGTTGCGAGGTGTAACAGAAGAAAACATTAAGAGCCACCGGGGATAGGGAGACATGGAAAGCCATGATCATCTACGTCCTGAAAGGACAGGGCACATAGAAGGAGAAAGAATATAATTGAAATTATTAAAAAAAAGCATGACATTAGAATGTGGATCTAGAACAATCTACCTCGGTGAACCAAATAAAGAGTTCAGTTTGAAATTCCAACATATATCACCTGAAGAGGGTCAGAGTATACAATGCCCAAAATGTTATGAATATGACAATAAAGATTAGGACATCAGTCTAAACAATGTAAATAGTTATAACACCTAATCTCAGAAATATAGACAGATCCTGAAGAAGGCTTAAGCATACAACAGCTGAAATGTTATGAATATGACAATAAAGATTAGGACAACAATCCAAACAATATAAAACGTATAAATAGTTACAATTATAGACAGACTTCAAAGTGGATTGAGAAGTTTTCTTCTATTGAGTTGAACAGCTGAAGACAAAAGCAGTTAATTCTAGACATTACTTAAATATATTTGATGCCTTACAAGACAGCCAACTGACTGAAAATATCCAAAATCATCACTGAAAATTTTGTTATGTTAGTTATTTTGATGTGTAGCTTCCATATTGTTATTTGGAGTAGATAGACAAAACCATCGCCTGGTTCACACTCCACCCACGTCTATTGAACTGGTGAAGAGGCTCATCCCTTGTTCAGGATGTGGTTTCCGTCTTTCTCTTTTCCAATCTTTTCACTCTTTTTTTTTTTCAATTGGAGTAGATAGACTAAACTATCGCCCGGTTCACACTCCACCCACATCTATTGAACAGGTGTAGAGGCTCATCCCTTGTTCCCTGTTTAGGATGTGGTTTCTGGCTTTCTCTTTTCCAATCTTTTCACTTTTCTTTTTTTGTTTATTTTTTTCAATTGGAGTAGAGAGACTAAACTATCGCCCGGTTCACACTCCACCCACGTCTATTGAACAGGTGTAGAGGTTCATCCCTTGTTCCCTGTTTAGGATGTGGTTTCCGGCTTTCTCTTTTCCAATCTTTTCACTTTTCTTTTTTTGTTTATTTTTTTCAATTGGAGTAGAGAGACTAAACTATCGCCCGGTTCACACTCCACCCACGTCTATTGAACAGGTGTAGAGGTTCATCCCTTGTTCCCTGTTTAGGATGTGGTTTCCGGCTTTCTCTTTTCCAATCTTTTCACTTTTCTTTTTTTGTTTATTTTTTTCAATTGGAGTAGATAGACTAAACTATTGCCCGGTTCACACTCCACCCACGTCTATTGAACAGGTGTAGAGGCTCATCCCTTTTCCAATCTTTTCACTCCTACATAGCCCCCTGTGCTTCAGTGGTGTTACCGCCTTGCTCGGAATGATATGATTAAAATAGAAAAAAAATTTGTGTTTCATTAGTAAGTTCAATTGCAGATCTAGTGTGAAAAGTCCAGCAGGCAATGTAGTAACAATAATACAATAATAGACTGTTCCAAGCACTACATAAAGTAGTAGTGATGATACCTCGGAGAGGACTCGGAAGTCAGCCGAGTAAACTATTGCCCGGTTCACACTCCACCCACGTGTGAAAAGTCCAGCAGGCAATGTAGTAACAGAAACAGGGATCAGAAATCCAACCTTCCTTTTGAAACAGCAAAAACACACTTTTGCTTACCAAACTCAAAAATTGTGCTTTCAAAAAAAAAAAAAAATCTCTTCCTCAAAAGCAACAGCCTTTATTCACTGAGCAATTTTCATGATTGGCCAGGCCAGACAAGGAGGAAAGCAAATTAGCATAGCTTCTGATACTTATAGCAGTTCAAACTGCATCTGGCAGCAAGGCCTCTGATTAGGAGGTTGTGAAAACATGAAACCGCCCCTAACTTGCTGTTGTTCTCAGATCCACCCTGACCCAAAGTGGTAGCACCTGTTAGGGTCTCAGCTATGAGCAAATAGTAGACACCCAAACTAGGGTCAAATCACTATGAAGATATAAAAATAAACTTTTATAGAAATATATACATAAAAATAGACTTTATAGAAAAAATTTACTTTTTTAAAGGAAAAATGTTATAACCATGATACATTTTTGAAGGAGAAAATTATTACCAACAATACCTTTTTTGAATACAAAACTAGAAGACATCTTCAGTTTTCTAAAAAAAAAAAAACTTTTTTATCAAAATCTAATTAAATCAACTTTCTCACTCTCACTGAATATTTACAAAAATACCCTACAAACTCACCTTTTTGGCATTAAATAACCCACATAGGTGTTGATATGCTATTAAACAAAACTTAAGCTTATAACAGTTTTTTGTGCTAACAATTTTTTCTTCTGCAAACCACACACAAACCACACACTCTTTTTTGGGGTGGGTGGTTTACTCACATAAGGAAGGCAAAAAAAGACCCCACACTGCAAAAAAAAAAAAAAACCCTTGAAATTTGAATTTCAATCATAAATATTAACACAAAGATATAAGATATCTGTATCAAATGTTCAATATTTCCTTGGCAGATCGAATTGTAGTAGCAAATTCATGTTAAATGGGTTCAAAATTCAAGGAAACTCTGCTTATCTTTCTGGAGTGTCAATAAAAGGAAATTGTGCCAATCACCCAAAATTTTATCCGTCAAATGTTAAATTAAAGACTACAACAAAGCAAGTAATGTTTTGGTCCACAAGCTATTAGAAAACAATAAAAAATAAATGATCATTTTAAGCAAATTCTATAAAGGAAATCTTTCTGATCCTAAGTAAAATAATCAAGAAACATCTTTATATATATATATCAAGGACAACTGGTTTGCAACTACACTTTCAGTTTAAAATGTTACCACCCTATAAATACCAATTTTATACAGATAAATATAGACCTATATAAAATAATTCAACCTCAAAACAACTGTTTACCATAATTATTTTCTGTTAAGCCACAAATATTTTGTCAAAAAAATTCTTCAGGGTTCTTCCTGATGAATCACAGTATATAGCATTAAAAAAGTTCAAAAAACTTCAAGGATTCATCAGAATTTATGAACAAACTTATTATCCACATTTAACTTGACAGTTAATATTTTCACTGCTGATTGTTATAGCCTGTCTGTGCTGGCCCATTTGGGAAAAATAGGAAATTGCTATCTACTGGAAATAAATGACTATAAAATACTGATGACAATTTCACATTGGCACCACCATTTTGATCAGACATTCTGGGATATAGACTAAGATAAACAACATGCCACCAAAACACAATCTAAATAAAAAATACATCTAAAAAAAGGCCATATTGTACACTATCTATACATTTATGTTTGTTTAGAAACAGTTATTGCTTAGTTTCCAAACATTTCATAAGGTCTTAAAAATGTATATATTACATGGAAAAATGCATGCATGAAAAGTAATATTCTTAAGATTATATTAAACCTGGAAAAGAACAGGACAAGTTATTAAACCTGGAAAAGTAAAAGACAAGATATTCTAGTGAAGTAAAAAAGAAGAAATTTCTTACTTAAAATATTGCACTTAAAAATAAAATTTGAATTATTTTGAGCTGCAATATTTTAAGTAAGAAATTTTTTTTTTACTTCACTAGAATATCTTGTTCTTTACTTTTCCAGGTTTAATAACTTGTCCTGTTCTTTTCCAGGTTTAATATAATCTTAAGAATATTACTTTTCATGTGCATGTTTTTCTATGTAATCCATGATTTTTCCAGGCATTGCTATTAATTTAATATAAATTTAATGCTGAAAATCACATTCAAAGATATTAAAAAGGAAAAAATTATATTCAACTGATTAAAAAAAAAAAAACAGTAAAAGCATTGATTATTTATAATTAATTCTGATAATCGCATTTGATAAAATGATAGGTGATAAACAAAGTTTGATCGACAGAAATGATAAAAGATATCATCAGAATTCAAATATTGAAAACCGCATGCAAAAATATTAAACAGGAAAAAGTTATAAAGAATAAGACTTCCTATAAGAGGTGTTAGTCTCCCTCCTCGAACTCCCCTGAAGTTAAGCAATGTTGAGCTTGGTCAGTACTTAGATGGGTGACCGCTTGGGTATACCAGGTGCTGTAAGTGTATAGTGATGGATGTGCGTTGTGGTGCAGTGGATATCGGCTCAGAAAGAGAAATCAGTGAGCCGAGTTCGAATTCCAGTTGAATACCCTGCATTCACTTAAGCACTGGTACCCTTGGGAAAGGTATTAATCCGTCGCTTCCCTCCAATTATGGATTAAATAACAAGGGTAGGACTTGGGGACCCTGCTCTTAAAAGTCCCAATGAATCTTGATACTCGAAAAAAGAGAAATGTTGTAAAAATAAAATAACCTTACCCAAAATCATTGGTTATGACCTTAAATGATCCCATAAGGATTGATAGGTCGTTATGACCTTAAATGATCCCATAAGGATTGATAGGTCGTTATGACCTTAAATGATCCTATAAGGATTGATAGGTCGTTAAACCTCCAAACAAACAAACAAACAATCCTCGAACTTCACATATTTTGATGTAACTTTTTTTTTACTGAACCAAAGTACAAATTTTTTTTTCAAAATGTAGCTAAAGAGGTTTCCTATCTTTGTAAACTGTTTAAAATTTGGTGGGGAGCAGAATGAGAAAAATTTTAAAATGAGATGTCAGTTTTATTTTCATTTTTGCATAATTTAGACAACAATTCATCTATCACACCCTGTATATACAGTATAACCCGGATATAAGAGAGATTTTTTCTCATGTCCCAAATTTGAGTCTGTGGGAATGTATATAAAATAGACCAAACCCGGATATAAGAGAAACACCAGATATAATATCACTTTTATCCAGTCCTGACCACTCTCCTATATCAGGGTTACACTGTACTAACTTGTGGATAGTTCAGTTATGTTTGGCACAAGGCCAGTTTAATAACTATGGTCGAGCTCCCTATGAGTTTTCTTAAAATAGCTTGTGTTGGAATTACTAAAATCAAGAAATATCATTATAATATACTTTGCTAATCTTTGTTATAATCCCAACTTTTTGATCAGCACTTGAAGAAGGCAGCAGTGTATAACTGTCAAAATTTTGTATAACCCGGATATAAGAAACCCTGATATAAGATAAACCCTGATATAAGACACGTTTTCTCTGGTCCTAAGTTAGAACCTGTGGTAATTTATATAAGATAGACCAAATCCGGATATAAGATAACTTTTATCCAGCCCCGGCAACTCTCTTATATCAGGGTTACATGCATGTCAGCACTAATTATATGCTTATTACTATAATGTTAATTGCTGCAGTCACAGCATCAAAAGGAAATTTTGATGGAGACTGACTTTGAATGAAAACTCCGAGATTATCCTCAACATCCTTCATAATCAGTAATACTCTTATAATACTCTCTACTGAAACTCATGGCTGACAATACAGTCAATTATATGGCGCAATTAATTGAGCAATTATGTTAATCTAACTATAATTCGATTAACATTAAACAATCCTGAATTTAAATGCAGGCAAATTTATTCATCAGGATTACACTAATGTCAAGTTAATCGCTTCACTTTGGAAATGGTGGACTTTCTAACAATGAGTTGGTTGGTAGATTTTGTTCAGTGGCATATCAACACCTCTATGGGTTATTTCATGCTGAAAAATAAACATTTGGCAGACAATTTTATGGCTTCAAATAAAGAAAAAATGTATTCTTACTCATTTTACAATAAAGAATATAGTTGGTCATTTTACTATAAAAAGTATAGTTGGTCATTTTTGCTATAAAAAGTATAGTTGGTCATTTTTGTTATAAAAAGGTAGTGTTAAAAATATATTGCTGGTATGTTTACTGTAAAAATATATTTTTATACTTTAAGGGTATTTTGATTTTGTTTGAGGGAGGGAGATCATTGTTGGAACATAGTTGAATCGCCAATTCACAAGCTGTTGATGATTCTTAACAGAAGTTGGATTTTTTTATAGAATTGTGCATAAGATGAAGTAAATGAGAAAGCGTTGATAAAACATTTCTATAAAGAAATAAGAGATATAAAAAGAAGGAGAAAAAGAAATCCAACATTGAAACGAAGAAAATGGCCGTAGTAAAATATGTCCTCACAACAATGGACTGAAAAGATTTAATTTATAACAATACTAGCAGTATAGCCCAGCATTGCTCGGGTGTAATGAAAACTTTAAAACTAATCCATGGTCCTGGAGCTCAGACTCTTTGGACGTTGGCACAAAAGACTAAAATGTAATAGTTGTTTCCAGTTAAAGCAAAACCGTAGACTGAAAGAAAAATAAATGGATGTAAGTCAAATTTTGATTTCCTGGTATTGATATTAAATAATTTTTTTTCATCGTAAACTGAATTTTCAAGGCTAAATAAATCCTCTGAGTAAATGGTATCATGGCTGAGACTAAGAACTACAATTATACATACTCAGAGCCAAACCCGAAGCAAAAACTAAAATAAAAGAGCTGGAAAAAATACAGACATACAGGCAGATAAACAAACATACACACAAACATCTTGCCTTTTATATATATATATATATATTATTGATTTTCTGCACTATTGTAAGAACTGCAACCTTGAAACTTTTGGATATCGTTTCTCATGTCTTTGTCTATGAGTGTATCAAGTTTGATTAAAATCAAACCACTCCTTCTATAAACACGATTTTTTCGATTATCGATATTTATCAGGGGTACCTCGACACGAAACCTAGCTTAGAACACTCCCAGACGCTTATAGTACAACTGTGTAAATTTTCAAGTAAATCGGTTCAGCCGTTTCAACACACAGAGACAAAGTTCCATTTATAAATAAGTTTAGATATTTCTTTCTTTCAGCAAAAATTCTGAAGGTTCGAGCTATCAAATTTCAAATTCTCTATCAGAGTTCATAAATAAATGCGTGTGTGTGTGTGTGTGTGTGTGTGTGTGTGTGTGTGTGTGTGTATATATATATATATATATATATATATAGGATACTCCTTTGGATTCTTCTACATATACATCACATGTTTTAATATATATATATAAAGAATATTTAACTGCTTTGTAATACCAATCCTTCTAGAGACCAATGGATGCTGGACAATTTCCTCAAAGATGAAGAAATGACTGCAAAGATATGGTTCTACAGAAAATGGTAAGAATACTATGGTCAGAACATGTGAGCAACAAAAAAATTTTAAGCTAATAAAAACAAAAAGGATAATTACATATAAAATCAGGAAGAAGCAGTTGAAATTTCTAGGATACATAATAAGGAAAGAGGGCTTGGAGAATTAAACACTCATAAGGCATAATAAAGGAAAGAAAAGCAGGAAGAAACATTGAGAAACCTATCTTGTGCAAATAGATGGCAAAACAGGAAGTGAGAGAAGTGATATATTAATGGGACAAAAACTTAAAAAATACAAATGATAGGAAGATGTGGAGAGCCACAACTGTTAATTTCTGGATGTGCTAATAACTTGAACAGAGGTGGGGGTTTAAGACATCCATATATCACAAGCCAACATTCACCAGACAATACTCCAATTTCAACTCCCATCACCCATACAATGTAAAGAAAGGGATTGTCTGCTGCCTGCAACGTTGTGCAAAAGTCTTATGTGGTTACTCAGAGACACATGAACAAAAGATGTTCAGTATAAGCAGTATATTACAACATAAAAATTATCCAGGGTACATGACAATAACTCCAACGAACATGGAAGGGAGGGTCCATTAGGATAACAACTCTCAGAAAACAACCTTGGTCTGTCTACCCTATGTAAAGGGGTTATCTGAGAAAATACAAAAAATTTGTGGTTCATATAACATTTTTTTTTGTTTTAATCATATCACCCCAAGCAAGGCGAAAACGCCACTGATGCGCAGGGGGCTATGTAAGAGTGAAAAGATTGGAAAAGAGAAAAACTGGAAGCCACATCCTAAACAGGAAACAAGGGATGAGCCTCTACACCTGTTCAATAGACATGGGTGGAGTGTGAACTGGGCGATAGTTCAGTCTATCTACTCCAACTGAAAAAAAAATAAAAATAAAAAAGAGTGAAAAGATTGGAAAATAGAAAAAGAGAAAAACCGGAAACCACATTATAAACAGGAAACAAGGGATGAGCCTCTTCACCTGTTCAATAGACGTGGGTGGAGTGTGAACCAGGCGACAGTTTAGTCTATCTACTCCAATTGAAAAAAAAAAAAAGTGAGAAGAGAAAACCAGAAACCACATCCTAAATAGGAAACAAGGGATGAGCCTCTTCACCTGTTCAATAGACGTGGGTGGAGTGTGAACCAGGCGACAGTTTAGTCTATCTACTCCAATTGAAAAAAAAAAAAAAGTGAGAAGAGAAAACCAGAAACCACATCCTAAATAGGAAACAAGGGATGAGCCTCTTCACCTGTTCAATAGACATGGGTGGAGTGTGAACCAGGTGATGGTTTAGTCTATCTCCTCCAATTTAAAAACATCAGGACGATTTTCAGAAGTGGTTCTACTGAGTAAAGCCCCAAACAGAGTAGGACATGACTAAGGACTCTGTGTACACCATTCCATGCAAATGTGGAAAGAAATATAAAGGAGAAACATGCTGCCCCCTTAAGGTAAGGCTACAAGAACATTGCTGTAACATGAGGGGAGATAGAAAAATCAGGCGTAGCTGGCCACATATGGAGGGAGAAATGGGGATCACTGCCCCCTATGAGATGAAGTTGAAATAATAGATAGAGAACACCACTGGAAACTACACAAACTTAAAGAATCTGCATATATGCTAGGCTACAAAATCTCCTAAGCGGACCAAGCGTAGAGATGAGTACAATATGGAAGACAGTAATACAGAGGGCCAGAAAAAATCATTAGTGTCAAAAATTGCTTTATGAGTAAAAAATACAAAAGAAAACCATAAACATCAAAAACTGCAATATGCACTCTAGTAAAAAAAAAAATGGTTACTGAACATTAGAATTTCTAAGTCCCAGAAATTCAGTTGCTGAATATCCACATGTCCAAGTGGATATAGACGCTGGTTAGTTCCAGTGACTTGACCCAAGGAGTTGTGAGTTCAATACCAGGCTACAGCAGTGGTGAAGAAATAACTTAGAGAGTAGGCTTAGAGGGAGATAACTCATGACTACCAAAAACAGTCTTTGAGAATGGTATACCCCAGTGATCATAATAAAGGTTTCAGTTCGAAATTGCTAGCACCGGAAGAAGGCTGGAGTGTACAATGGCTGAAACATCACACAAATGGCAATCAAGATTAGGGCAATAGTCCGAATAATTTAAATAGTGTGAATACTACCTCATCTCAGAAATATAGACAAATTAAAGCTTCATCAGAGAATGACATATGGAGAAAAAGAAGAAAGAAATATATGATAAGATAAAGAACAAATAGAAAACGTTTATCAATCTAACATGTTTCACTTTTATTAAAGCTTCATCAGATAATGAAATATGGAGAAAAAGAAGAAATATATGATAAGATAAAGAACAAATAGGAAACGTTTATCAATCTAACATGTTTCACTTTTATTAAAGCTTCATCAGAGAATGAGATATGAAGAAAAAGAAGAAATATATAAGGTAAAGAACAAATAGGAAACATTTATCAATCTAACATGTTTCACTATTATTAAAGCTTCATCAAAGAATGAGATATGAAGACAAAGAAGAAAGAAATATATGATAAGATAAAGAACAAATAGAAAACGTTTATCAATCTAACATGTTTCACTTTTATTAAAGCTTCATCAAAGAATGACATATGGAGAAAAAGAAGAAAGAAATATATGATAAGATAAAGAACAAATAGAAAACGTTTATCAATCTAACATGTTTCACTTTTATTAAAGCTTCATCAGAGAATGAGATATGAAGAAAAAGAAGAAATATATAAGGTAAAGAACAAATAGGAAACATTTATCAATCTAACATGTTTCACTTTTATTAAAGCTTCATCAGAGAATGAGATATGAAGACAAAGAAGAAAGAAATATATGATAAGGTAAACAACAAATAGGAAACGTTTATCAATCTAATATGTTTCACTTTTATGAAAGCTCCGTCAGAGAATGAGATATGGAGAAAAAGAAATAAACTCTGGTATTTTTATTTTTGTGTTGTTTGATTTTTATTGACTAATCAGGTTTCACATGGATTTAATTTGTTAAACAAACATTAGACTGTGTCATTCTGAATTCAAGTAGAGATGACACGCCCCTTTGAAGTTCCAAGAAATTAACGAATTCCAAACCTAACTGAAAAACAGTAAATATTATGCACTTACATACAAAAAGTAATAATTCCAGTTTCTCTTTGTGGGATTTAAATGAGTGCATGTGCGTGTGTGTTTGTGTGTGTGTGTGTTTGTGTGTGTTTCTATATCTAATAGACATTATGTATGTGCATACCCCACTTTACATCAAAATGTACAAAACACAAACACGCAAAATAAGATCTACATGAACTGTTATCTAAAATTTTCCAGTATTAAATTTCAAAAACAGTTTTTTTCTGCAGAAGATACGAATATTGATAAGAGAAAGGTATGAATTTCTAATTAGACTTTCTTCACAGCAATAAACCCCAAGTGAATAATCACTTCTATACAGAAGAACATTAGATGAAGGTGCTGAAAAGTTCTCAGTTCATCCAAGAAATCTCTCCCCCATCACCACACACACAAAATGATAAAAATGTTTGGTCATTTGTTTGGATTTTGGGAAATGAGTGCAGCTAAGAATTTTAAGTACCTCCTTGAAAGATTCTAAAGAGAAGCAGTTCTAAGAAAAATGGTAATTCATTACAAATAGTGATTACCCTAAAGTTGAAGTTTCTTTGCATCTCAATATCTTACCCAACAAATTATACATTTAAATGGCTGTTGGGTCAGTTGATTTAACGATATTAACCTCAGTCGGGTTATTTAATGTAAAAATCATTTTTGTTTTTAAATATTTGAGTCTATATCTATAAGCATTTACTTCAGTTCAGGGACAAATAAGCATTAGTCATATTTAAGTCTATAAGAATTTACTTTGTTAAGGGTAGAGATAAATTTAATTTATTTTGTTTGGAGAAAATGTTTGCATTGTGGTGCAGTGGATATTGGCTCAGAACAAGAAATTGAAAAGAGCGAGATTGAATTCTAGTAGGATTTGTTGTATTCACTTACACATAAATACCCATGCAAAAGGTATGAACCTATTTCTTCACCCTCCAGCTATGGATTAGCAGGACAGAGTTGGTTCTGTAGCCTTGGTTGGCAGCCAGTCTACTGCAGAAAGTAATGGCAACATGCTGCTGGAAAGCTTCTGCCAGTCAGTCATTTGTCTTTAGAGACTTGATCGCCCGGGCATGTATCATGTAGAGACTTGATCGCCCGGGCATGTATCATGTAGAGACTTGATCGCCCGGGCATGTATCATGTAGAGACTTGATCGCCCGGACATGTATCATGTAGAGACTTGATCGCCCAGGCATGTATCATGTAGAGACTTGATCGCCCGGGCATGTATCATGTAGAGACTTGATCGCCCGGGCATGTATCATGTAGAGACTTGATCGCCCGGGCATGTATCATGTAGAGACTTGATCGCCCGGGCATGTATCATGTAGAGACTTGATCGCCCGGACATGTATCATGTAGAGACTTGATCGCCCGGGCATGTATCATGTAGAGACTTGATCGCCCGGGCATGTATCATGTAGAGACTTGATCGCCGGGCATGTATCATGTAGAGACTTGATCGCCCGGGCATGTATCATGTAGAGACTTGATCGCCCGGGCATGTATCATGTAGAGACTTGATCGCCCGGGCATGTATCATGTAGAGACTTGATCGCCCGGACATGTATCATGTAGAGACTTGATCGCCCGGACATGTATCATGTAGAGACTTGATCGCCCGGGCATGTATCATGTACAGACTTGATCACCCAGGCATGTATCAAGTATGGCACTTAACTGACTGACACGTAGGCATTAGTTGTTTACATTTAAGTCCATAAGCATTTACTTGGTTCTCGGATAGGCAAGTAATGATCATTTATATTTGAGTCTATAAGCATTGACTTGAATCAAGGAAGTGCATGTTTTGCAAATTAGAAATTAAAAACTTTGCTTTTTCTTCATTACAATATTTGCTTCAATTTACTGACATTTGTCTTTAAATTTCCTTTTTTTAAAATCATCTTTTCATGCTGCATCAGAAAAAGCATAAAAATTTCAGAAATCTTGTGATTTGTATAAAAAAAAATAATTGTAAACATTCAAGTAGACATCTTCTATGAAAAAGAAATTGAAATTTAAGACTAAAACTAATTGACAGTCTAGTAAATCTAGAAATAAGTTAAATATGGTTCAAGTTATCTGATAGCAGTCACTTAACAACTTCCTTCAGTATTTCTTCGTATAATGGATTATTCTCAACGTCAACAAGTACTATAATAAGAATTGCTAAGAGTACCTAAAACAATTGGGATGTGCGTTGCAGTGCAGAGGGTATGGACTCAGAAAAAGAAATCGGGGAGCCGAGTTCGAATTTCAGTTAAATTCTTTGCATTCATTTACGTGCAAATACCCTTCAAGTTGTGGGTTAAATAACAGGACAGATTGGGTTCTATAGTCTTGGCTGGCAACCAGTCTACCACAGAAAGCAATGGTAATCTACTGCAGGATAATATTCTGCCCAGTCAGTTATGTCTTTTTTGAGACATGATAGCTCAAGCATGCATCACGTATGGCACTTAACTGACTGACTGTATATGATAGTTGAAAATATAATTAAAAAATTCTACTGGGCACAAAGTGGGGGGCTGGTTTTCTATTGTTAGGAAGTAATGAACTCATCCCCCACTAATTACTACTTAATAATATAATACATCTCCTCCTCTACTAGCTATGAATCAAATAACAGGACAGATTGGGTTCTATAGTCTTGGCTGGCAACCAGTCTACCACAGAGTAATGGCAACCTACTGCAGTATAATCTTCTGCCCAGTTGGTCATGTCTCTTTCAAGACATGATCACCCAAGCATGTATTCTGTATGGCACTTAACTGACTGACAGACATAAAACAATATTTGTCTATATTTCTGAGATTAGAATTGCAACTATTTACATCGTTCAAACTTTTGTCCTTATTTTTATCGCCATATTCACAATGTTTTGGCCATTGTATGTTTCATTGGAATTTTAAACCAAAGCCATTATTTAGTCCACAGTTATAGACTGTTTTAATTCAAAATTCATAGCACCTGACAAAGGCCAGAGCATACAACAGCCGAAACATCATAATAATGGCAATAAATTCCAGCAATGTTCTCTATTATTTCAACTTCATTTCACGGAGAGCAGTGATCTCCCTTTTCACTATATATAGGGTCATCCAAGCCTGATTTTAAATCCGAAAAAGGTCTGGCATGTGGAATTAGAGCAATAGATACATTGTGGCCTAAATAAAGGGTTTGGTTCGAAATTCCAACATATATCATCACTTGAAGAAATTCGAAACATACAACAACAAAAACTTTGTGAATATGGTAATAAAAATGAGGACAACAGTTCAAACAATGTAAATAGTGTAAATAGTCATAATTTCTCATTTCAGCATTACAGACAGATTCTGAAAAAGGCTGGACTGTACAAATGTGAATATGGCAACAAAGATGAGGACAATAGTCGAAACAATGTAAATAGAGTAAATAGTACATAAAACACATCAGCACCATTATTATTTAAAGCAAAGAATTTAGAACAGATCTTGCATGTCTTGGATTAACATCACACTTTCTTCAGATATTTAAAAAAGCAAAAAGAAGGTAGAAACGATATCTTTTAAACAAATTCTTTGAATAACATTTTTCACTCCACTTCATTGTCACTTTCTTCTTCCAATATAAATATTTCCACAATAAAAAAAAATTCAATTTTTCTACATTATAATCATGTAGGTTCACAAATCATTTAACACTCGACTCCTGCTGATAAAGGAGTAGTAGTCCAAGTAAAGCTGACTCAAAATATTAAATGTAGTTTGGCTAATCACAAAGTAGTCTCCCATTATTTATTTATAAACTTTCAATAATACCCAGTGTTAAAGCAAAATTGCTTTCTATTATTGCATGGCGCTATATAGCGAGTTCTTTGAGAGATATGCATTTTTTTTAAACCACTTCACTTAAAGCAAGGTAATAATGTCACTATGCTACCAGCTGTTACTGAGAATGAAAGAAAACGAGAAAACTTTAAGAGAAAGAACATAAAAGAACTGGTATTTGTCTATATTTCTGAGATGATATGGTATTTTATGGTATTTACATTATTTGGGCTATTGTTCTTACCTTTGTTGCCATTTGTACGACGATTTGTATGAGGGAGATAACTCATGATAACTTCCAATAGAGGCATTACATAAGGAATGAAGTTCCTATACCCCAGTGATTGGAATAAAGGGTCCGGTTCAAAATTCCTAACACCTGAAGAAGGCCGGAGCGTACAACTGCCGAAACATTGTATAAATGGCAACAAAGATGAGGACAATAGTCAGAATAATGCAAATACTATAAAAGAACTGATATCAGAAAGACAGAAGATGGCAATTGATGTTGCATTTTAATTTCAGAAGATTGTAGCTAGCAAGGAAGCAAAAAATCAAAACCAAGTTCCATGCATAAAAAAACTATTAACATAGAACTTGCAGTTACATCAAGCTATTTCAACAGTAAAATGATGAGACCTAATTACCAATCTAGTCAGTCAGTTAAGTGTTATACTTTATACATGCTTAGATGATCATGTCCCAAAAGAAACAAGACTGGCTGGGCAGAAAATTTTCCCACATTAGGTTGCCATTACTTTCTGTAGTACACTGGTTGCCAACCAAGTCTATAGAACCCATTCTGTCTTGCTATTTAACCCATAGCTGGAGGGAGAAAAGACAGTAATACCTTTTTTAAGAGTATTTGTGTGTATGTGAATGCAAAAAATTTAACTGGAATTTGAACTCAGCTCCCCCATTTTTCATTCAATTCGATATCCACTACACCAGAACACCCACAATCTAGTAGTATATTTAAATTCAGACAGTCAAGATACCAAGTAGGAGAGTTCATTAAAATAATTACCATGAAAATATTTCTAGGAAAGATAGAGGAAAGCCACATTATGGAAGTGATTGACGTTGGGGTGCCAGGTCAGGACCAGTAACATAACAGACCATTCTTTGCATTTTTTTCAAGAATTTCAAGATACATAGCAGCAACACCAGACCAGATATAAAAAAGTATCAGCGAAACTGTTGTAATTGCTAATTTTAAAAATTTGTTTTACTTTCAGTTCTATTTTTTTTATTTCATAGCTTTTATTTTTGCTGTCTGCCAAAGTGGTTGGTGAATGTACAAATGCCTTAATCCGGCTTTTCACTTTTCTCTTATTTTTTTTTTTCAATTGGAGTAGATAGACTAAACTATCGCCCGGTTCACACTCCACCCATGTCTATTGAACAGGTGTAGAGGCTCATCCCTTGTTTCCTGTTTAGGATGCGATTTCCGGTTTTCTCTTTCCAATCTTCTCACTTTTTTTTTTTTTCAATTGGAGTAGATAGACTAAACTATCACCCGGTTTACACTCCACTCACGTCTATTGAACAGGTGAAGAGGCTCATCCCTTGTTCCCTGTTTAGGATGTGGTTTCCGGCTTTCTCTTTTCCAATCTTTTCACTTTTCTCTTTTTTTCTTATTTTTTTTTTCAATTGGAGTAGATAGACTAAACTATCGCCCGGTTCACACTCCACCCATGTCTATTGAACAGGTGTAGCGGCTCATCCCTTGTTTCCTTTTTAGGATGCGATTTCCGGTTTCCTCTTTCCAATCTTCTCACTTTTTTTTTCAATTGGAGTAGATAGCCTAAACTATCGCCCGGTTCACACTCCACTCACGTCTATTGAACAGGTGAAGAGGCTCATCCCTTGTTCCCTGTTTAGGATGTGGTTTCCGGCTTTCTCTTTTCCAATCTTTTCACTCTTACGTAGCCCCTGCACATCAGTGGCGTTACCGCCTTGCTCAGGGTGATATGATTAAAAAAAAAATGATTAAAGTTTAAATTTAAGTTGCTTCATTTAAACACTGATTAGAATCTGCATGCGAGCCTCAGAGCTACAATATTTGATAAAAATTTTAACTTACGACGCATCATAATTGTTGGAGTGCTCTCCACCTTTGTCTACAATAATGGACTGTTCCAAGCACTACATAAAGTAGTAGTGATGATACCTCGGGGAAAGCCTTGGAAGTCAGCCGAGTAACAAGTCAGTCGAGTATTTCCAGTAGTGGACCGGAAGTGTGCTATAGGTCAGACTCTTACGTCTCACGACAATACGTCTTTGTCTGTTCTATAAATATTTCATGGCTTCTGCTTGGACGGACTTAAGTCACTGGTGCCTCCTCAACAGGTGTTTACTCGTGCAACCAGACTGGCAACTGGGTCCCACCCATTTACAGTCAGGTTAGCCAAATGCAGACGACAATTCTACTCCTGCAGCTTCTTCTCTCGCACTTCCTGCCCATGGAACTTGCTCCCATATTCTTGCTTTCCTGACGGCTACAACCTCCAGAAATTTAAATGCAAAGTCAATACTCATCTACTAATCACTGGACTCTCGCTCTCTCCCCACCCCCGTATAACCTTCCCTTTCTCTCCACTTATGTATCTGTCATCGCACCTGCTTTCTCAGCTTTCTATTGCTCCTTTCTAACTAGTTTGTACTCCTCACTCTTTATGTAGCCCCCCTGCACATCAGTGGCATTTCTGCCTTGCTTGGAGTGAAATGATTTTAAAAAAAAATAAAAAAAAAACCTTGTTTCTGTATTCTACTAACCACCTCTTTTGTAAATACTACTCTTCCTGGTAATATACCAATTTACTAAAATTCCGTTGTTTGTATTTATTCCACAATAATTCCGTATATGCAACATAACGATAACCATCATCTGTCTGATAATTGGGTGCATGGTAACTTATATTTATTTTGACTTTAAATGTCAGGGTAGGAAAAACTTTTGGTACAGCCACATCACTGATACAAATGGCGTATGAGTACTTTTGCCGGTTCCACAATGTCTGGAGCAAAAATTTTACCATCTGACCTCCCTCTGCTACAGGTGTATTTAATCTAATGATGCCGGTTATACTTTGAAATCACTGTTACACCTGTAATCAAAGCAATTCAAATATAATCATGCAACCTGTAGAACACGAATACTTTCTTCTTCTTTATATAGATTAGCGTACCTTTGCAACGGCTTTTCCCCTTATTACATAACTAAAACACAAGCAAGAGCCAAAATAGAACTAAGGAAGGTAACTCAAGAAATAAAAATAATGAATACGAAAGAAAAAAGGACGTAAATAAGGGAGAGTTGGAGATGAAAAGATATAATCTCCCTTTCCAACAACAACGCTGACATTATGACTTGGTAACAATCTCAAATAGCCAATAATTTCAACTGAGTGGCCTCTTCGGTCTCCTTGAAACCCCTTCCCGGTCCCCCTAGAGGACTGGACCCCTGTTTGAGAACCACTGGTATAAGCTTTCTTTCATTTTTTATTAATAAAAAAATGTTTTTTAAAGTTTGCATTTAAATTATATTATATTTTATTTTTAAAAATAAAAGTCATTAATAACAATATATTGTGTTGTTGAAACTTATATACTTGTATTTATTTTGACTTTAAATGTCAAGGTAGGAAAAATTTTTTAGTCCAGCCACTTCAATGATGCAAATGGCGTATGAGTACTATAGCCGATTCCACAGAGTCTAGAGCAAAAAATTTTACCATCTGAACTCCCTTTGCTATAAGCCTATTTAATCTAGTGATGCTGGTTATATGTTGGAATCAATGTTAAACCTGTTATTAAAAAAGAATTCAAATATAATCACGCAATTCACCTCACCTCCAGTCAAAGCATCTCAAATAAAATCATGCAACCTGTAGAACACAAATACTTTCTTCTTCTTCATATAGATTAGCGTACCTTTGCAACGGTTTTTCCCCTTATTACATAACTAAAATATAAGCAAGAGCCAAAATAGAACTAAGGAAGGTAACTCAAGAAATAAAAATAATGAATACGAAAGAAAAAAGGACGTAAATAAGGGAGAGTTGGAGATGAAAAGATATAATCTCCCTATCCAACAACAACGCTGACATTATGGCTTGGTCAGTCAGTTAAGTGCCATACGTGATACACGCTTGGGCGATCTTGTCTCAAAAGAGACATGACTGACTGGGCATATGATTATCCCGCAGTAGGTTGTCATTGCTTTCTGCGGTAGACTGGTTGCCGACCAAGGCTATAGAACCCAATCTGTCCTGCTATTTAACCCATAACTGGAAGGAAGAGATGGATTAATACCTTTCACAAGGGTATTTGTGCGTAAGTGAATACAATGGATTCAACTAGAATTCGAACTCGTCTCCTCGGTTTCTCATTCCGAGCTGATATCCACTGTACCACAACGCACATCCTTGGTAACAATCTCAAATAGCCTATAATTTCAACTGAGTGGCCTCTTTACAGTCTCCTCGCTCAAAAGTGTCACTAAGAACCTGAAACAGTTCTGGTCACAAATCGGGGCTGGAAACCACAGAGGTATTCATTCATATATAGTGTGTCTTGATAAACTTGGAGGCATCGTTCCCTCTCTAGGTCAAACCACAGCCAATATCTTCAAACTTTAACATCATCTCTGCTGGTTATTGATTCCATCAAGGGAACCTTCCAACTTAACACTGGCTGCATACACAGCTATGGCACACGGTCTACCTTCCTGCTCAATGACTGTTGAGCCTAACAAATGGTTAATTTGCCCTTTGACAGGCTTTGTTTTTTGTCAAACCACCCTCAAAAAATGTTATGATTCAAATTTTGATATAAAAAAAAAACAGCCTTGAGTCAAAAAAAAAAAAAAAGCTAAAAAGAATACTTTCTACTTTCTCACAAAAGAATTGATGAAAATATGTTTGCTAAAATAAAAAAACTCTGATGAATAAGTGGTGATAGAAAAAAAAAAATTAACCAAAAAGAAATCACCATATCTAAAATAGGTGGATAATAAACATCTCCAGGCAAGCAAACCCATAGTTTCCCCAACTAATCAGACAGCTTTTTTACAGAATAAAAGACTGTGAGCCAATGAGAAGCAAGCAGCTTTTTTAAAGAAGGTCTATAGATATGTATATAAACATGGAAAATTAACCAACATCAGAGTCAATAAATTAATTTTGTCCATTTTCCAGTGCTATGTCCATCATAACATACTTAAAAACAAAATGTAACATTAGTGTGACTAGCTGGTGACCTTAGACAGTTAAACCATCCTTCCTAAAATTGAAAACAAACATACCTTACTTCAAGTGGCTGCTACAACATATGAACACAAATCATTCATACATATATAATTACATTATTTCCTTCATTCTCTATTGTATGCATCCACAAAAATACTTTTGATAAATACTGTCTATGTAAAGTTTACTTAAAAGTCAGATAGTTAAAAACAGAAATAGTTTCACAAATAGAAAATCCCTTTTCAACAATTTAAGCCTTCTTCTTCATGTGCCGTATTCCTTCAGGACATAGACGGTCATGGACATCCACTTGGCTCAGTCTCTTGTTGCTCTCAATAATTTTTCTCTTGGTATCTCTTCCAAGCCCCGCTCTGTCAACCATTTGTTCAGACCTTACAAGTACGTCTTGTGCTGCTTTCCCCTGTCTTTTCTTCCATTTATCTGACCTGTGAGTATCAAGTTCTCCAGGCCTTCCCTCCTCATTACGTGTCCCAGGAACCTCATTTGTCCCTTCCTGATATTTATTATCAGTTTTCTTCTTGTTTGCATCCTTTCCAACACCTCATTGTTGCACATGTGCTCTGTCCATGGTATCCTCAGCATCCTTCTGTAAAACCACATTTCTCCTGCCTCCAGCCTCTCCTTCATTTTTGATGAGATCATCCAGCAGTTACTTCCATACAGAAGGACAGATATCACATAGCAATCGAGCACTCTTTTCTTTGTTTCTAATGAGATTTTCCTGTCTTTCAGGCTAGCTTCTGAAATGCGTCTTTGGCCATGCCAATGTGTCTTTGGATTTCCATGCTGCATTTTCCATCCTTTGTCAAAAACACTTCCCAGTTAAGCCTACAAAATAATTAAAAGAAAAAAAAAAGACACTGGCAATTTTATATGTCTGTTTTAATATAGAACTCTTCTGAAAGTAGTTATCTTGAATAGAAATGGCAGGCTTGTAAAAGGAGAAAATGCTAAGTAGTTTATGAGAAGGCCAAAGGTTAAGTTGAGATGAACAAAGTACTATGGAGTACTTTGTTAACTTGAGAATGACCTTTTAGAAAATAAACCTGCGAACTAGGTTTGTTCAACTTGCACAAACCAATTACCAGACATAAATTGTTGAGCTGTTAACCGTCAAAGAAAATGAAAACAGTAAACAAAGAGAATATCAATGCTCAAAACAGTTTTCTTCAAGAAAAGGATGTATTTGGCATATGTATTTTGATTTGCATAAAAAATGGCAAGAAAAACAAAAAAAAAAAAACAATAAATTCTGCAAGATGACAAAAATTCAATATTCTGATTATTTTGATGAATGCTTTGCTTTCACAGTATTTACATTATTTGGACTATTGTCCTTATCTTTCTTGCCATTTTGTAGTAGTCATGCAACAAATAGTCTTTTATATTTTTCAAAGTACTAATTTATAATCGATAAGAACTCAGTGAGTAATATTTTCATGCTATTTCATGACACATCTGATCGATGGCTTAGTTGCTCATTCATATCAGGACTCCTCAATCCGGTTAAACGACAATTACAGGCGTCCTCAAGGATGGATCACATGACACTGGAGCAAATTCTGGCCAGGGCTCGAGCTCTTATGACAGAAGAGGTGGAAGTGGATGAGCCTGTTGCTGCTACAGTCAAGTGATACAGAGTCCTTCCTCGTGTGCCTGTAGACCCACCTTTAACCCCCGACCAGAAGAACACAGTCGCAGTGCAGTGTTACAAGTGTGGAGGTCCTTATCACTTTACCAGAGACTGCCGGCAGCCCTAGGACAAAGCAAGAAGAGCGCTCCTGAAATGCTGCCATCAGTGCCAGCAACAAGGACACACTGCAGCAAGGTACCCGGGAACGAGGCAAGAGGTCAGCACTACTTTCTCCCCACACAAACTAGACAAAGGGCTCCCTATAATGAAAGTAAAAATTAATGAAGTAAACCGAATAGCATTGGTGGACTCTGGCTGCTCCTCATCCATTGTGACTTGATAGCTATGTCGACCTGAAAGATAGAAAAGCACTACAATCCTGACAGCAGTCAGGAAGTGCCTTTTAAGCCACGGTATTGGAAACATTATCTTAGCAGTGGTTTACTGTCGCGTGAGGTGGCAAGACTCGATATGTATAAGAGGGACCAAAATTGAGGTGGGTGAAAAGTGTTTTTTTTGCTTTATCTCCCTCTAACTCTGCAAGTTACTTATTCACCACTGCTGTAGCCTGGTACTGAACTCATAACTTTAAGAGTCAAGTCCTTAAGAATACATGGCCCAGTGAATATAGACATTGGTTAGTTCCTGACTTGACTAATAAAATTAAACCAGTTCCAATTTGTGGCTTGAGGAGATGAGTACTAAAATCTTACCAATGGAAATAAATTATAATTTGTAACTGCTTTAGATGATGCATTGACTATATATATATATAGTATTGTAACTAAGTTGTTGAACTTGTAGATTTTTTAACCTTTTGTTCATGCATTTACTTTTATAAAGAGTGCTGTACTGTAATGGTTGTTACAATGTTTTAATAAATTCATAGTATCATTACACAAAAATTTTCGTGTTTCGAAGCCAGCATGTGGTCTGCTTCATCTTCAGGTGATTTTTTAGAAAAAAAATCTTAGAAAAAAAATGCGAAAATTTTTGTGTAGTGATACTATGAATTTATAAAATTATAAAAACATGGTAACAATCATTACAGTATATATATATATATATATATATATATATATATATATATATATATATATATATTTGTACAGATTCTTAGTGGTACAAAACTTAATACCTACGAACAAGCAAAATTTTGATGACATTTTTATATACTAAAAAACTAAAATAAATGACTGGCTTTGTCCAAGATCTTTTCAATTTTAATTTCTGGGAATTAATTTAATCTTAGAACATAAAAGATAATAATGAGAGGTTGTAAAAATAAAATAAAAAAAATTACAAAAGAACTATAGTCCAATAACATTTAAACCCAGCAAACAATCTCTCTGTTTACAGAGAGAAGAGCTTGTGGGATTTGATGTATATGGACTCTAAAACTTTCAGATGATATAAAAAGTGTGACCTAGATAATACTGAAAAATAGCTGGCACTCAATCCAGCAACACATTGCCTGATATTTATTGCATGTTGTGCTATAGATGACCCAGATGTATTTACCAGTTGGTTACTACTTGCAGCCAGATTAAAAAATTCTGGGAGGTAAATGCTGTTTCATTCTATAATCCAAATGCTGAGTTGTTCTACCTGTGTAGTCGCATCCACAACTACACCCAAATTTGTAAATAACAGAATGGTCAAGATGTGGGGGTAAAACATCCTTGTAAATGGAAGAAAGAACTGGCCGAGTCAAAAATATTTCCCCAACATTAGCAGAAAAATAACGTTTGCTAATAGAATGTGTAATCTATGTATTACCGTCTTAATAACCTCTCTGATGATGGCTCATGTGAACCAAAAGCTTAGAACCAAATTAATAAAAAATTATCCAAATTTTTTCTGCTAATGTTTGAGTAATAATTTTTACTCTAACAAATCTTTCTTCCATTCACAAGGATGTTTTATCCCCACTTGTCAATTGTTATTTACAAATTTGAATGCAGTTATGGATGCGAGTACATAGAACGTCTCAGTGTTTGGATTATAGAATGAAACAGTGTTTACCTCCCAGAATTTGGAATCTGGCTGCAATTAGTAGCCAATTGGTAAATACATCCAGGTCATCTATAATACAACATGCAATAATTATCAGGGAATGTGTTGATGGATTGAGTGCCGGCTGTTTTTCAGTATTATCTAGGTTGTACTCTTTATATCGTCTGAAAGTTCCAGAGTTCATATATATATATATATATATATATATATATATATATATATATATATCAAATCTCACAAGCCTTCTCTCTGTTTACAGAGAGATTGTTTGCTGGGTTTGAATGTTATCATCTTTTTCTTTCAAAGATTAAATTAATTCCCTGAAATCAAACTTGAAAAGATCTGAGACGAAACCAGTTGTTTTAGTTTTTAATATATAGAAATGTAATCAAAATTTCGCTTGTTCCTTGCTGGAGATGGCTCATGTGAGCCAAAAGCTTAGAATCAACTTAATAAAAAATTACCCAAATGTTGGATAATTTTTGTCTTTATTTTCACCTGAAATTACAGCCAAAATACGATGTTTAGAACGGCTCATGATTAAACATAATAGACATTCACTGTCTGTTATATTTAACAATATATGTTTAGAAAATATATAAAAAGATTAAAATAGCAAAACATGAGTAAACACTTGACTATTTTTTAATGAAATATTTAATTGTGTATTTTACTGAAATTGTTTTATTCTTTTGAAATTAGTAAAACCAACATTTGAATATAACTGACCTGTTTTACTTAATGCTAACCCAAATGTAATGTTCTGAAGACACAATCAGTTGGTGAATTAAACTTATCAAATAATACCCAAGAAATGTAGACCCATTTTATCTATAGAGAAAGCAATTCAAGCTGATAACTTCCACTTGTGGTCTCTTCATCAATTTGTTTTTCTTGGAACCAGTCACAATAAAACATCAAAATCTGATATAATGTAACATTATTCTCGACATAATCTGTATTTTAATGGTGAAATTGCTGCTTTTTCTTCTAATTTGCCATAGTGTATCACTTTGCACTCTAATGGCAAGTTATGCTAATGTTTTTATCAACCAACATATTGGTTTTCACAGAGCAAAATTCTTGGAACAGTAAAAGAGTAAATTCTGAACTGTTTTTGATAATCTCAAAGAAGTGAATAGAACTAATATCCCAATTCATTAAATAAGGTTATATTACCATAAAGCATAAAAGTACTTTCTTCATTCTAACTGTGAATTTTGAGTTTGAGTTTTGTTTAATGGCATATCGACCTCTGTAAAAGGTAGAGTTTTAAGGTATTTTTTTTTTAATGTTCGGTTATAGTGATAAGGTTAATTTAGTCAGATTTTGATGAAATTTTTTTGTTTTTATTCTTTTTTATTTTAAAAAACTGAAAATGTCTTCTAGTTTTTTTTATTCAAAAATGTTTTGCTGAGAATAATTTTTTTCCTTCAAAAATGAGTTGTAATAATTTTTTCTTCAAAAATGTATTGTTGATAATATTTTTCTTTCAAAAGTGTATATTTTTCTATAAAAGTCTATTTTTATGAATATATATTTCTATAAAAGTGTATTTTTATACTTTCATAGTGTTTTGACCCCAGTTTGGGGGTTAACTATTTGCCCATAGCTGAAACCCTAACAGGTGCTATCCCGCCGGGTCAGGGCGGACCTGGGAACAACAGCAACTAAGAGGTGGTTCCATGCTCCTCACAACCTCTCAATCAGAGGCCTTGCTGCCGGATGCAGTTTACTGTCATGCCCAGGACCCTTTGCTTATAGAATTAAATAAAAAGGAATCAGTCAGTTAGTTAAGTGCCATACGTGATACACGCTTTGGCGATCATGTCTCAAAAGAGACATGACTGACTGGGCAGAAGATTATCCTGCAGTAGGTTGCCATTGCTTTCTGCGGTAGACTGGTTGCCGACCAAGGCTATAGAACCCAATCTGTCCTGCTATTTAACTGGAAGGAAGAGACAGATTAATACCTTTCCCAAGGGTATTTGCGCATAAGTGAATACAATGGATTTAACTGGAATTCGAACTCGGCTCCCCGGTTTCTCGTTCCAAGCCGATACCCACTGTACCACAACGCACATTTTTAAATCTATATATAAAATTATGTGACTACTATATGTCTGTCTATCACAACCTTCTAAAATAGCCATACATTGATAGATAAAAACCAAATTTTGGGGAGGAGTGCCAACAGGTAAGTACAGTCCTAATTTTTTTTTTAATATAACTTTATCTAAGCTGCATGAACTAGCTGAAATTAGTTGTTTTTGAGTGAAAACAACTAGATTTTGACTACTTTTTAAGTGCTTTTGTAACTTTATGAACAGTCTAGTTTCAAGTTTTCCTCATGTTTATGAAAACTATAAACAAATCACAAAGCCAAATGCTTAAAAAAGTTGGAATTTGGATCCCAAAAGAAATATCTACACATTGCCAGTTGTATGTCGCATGCTCAAGAGTAAGAAATCCTAAGAATTTATTCTTTGCTGTTAAAAAGTAAAAAACAAAATTTTCTTAAGATATTGTTTACCAGTTTCTATAAGATTAAATTAAAGAAGTTATTAAACTGCTAAATTTGAATGATTGGTTTGCGAAACTGAATGAAATATAGACTTTGTAAATCTTGACAAAAAGTGTTAGGAATAACTTCAACAATATGAATTACTGCAAGAATCGGCATGATTAAAAAAAATTCTAGTAAAGAAATAATGACCAGCACAGATACTTCACATATGCATTGAATTAAAAAAAAATCAAGATTAAAAAAAAAAATGGCTGCTCATAAGTTGAATATTTAAGAATGATACATTCTCACGAATAGAAGATTTTGCTGGTTACATGCAAATTTATGACCACCGAAAAGAATATAAAATTGCATTACCAATGAGAGAAAGGAGAATTAATTCAGATCCTTCAACTGATAAAATCGCTCTGGGTATGATAATAAACTACAACTAGCAGCAAGACCTCTGATCAGATTATTAGCGGTTCTGAGGAGCATGGAACCACCTCTTAATTGCTTCTGTTCCCAGGTCCACCCTGACCTGGAGTGGTAGCACCTGTTATGGTTCCCCCTATGGTCAAATAGTGAATCCCCTAAAATGGGGTCAAAACACTATGAAAGTATAAAAATACATTTTTATAGTGAAAATAACAGCAATACATTTTCATAGTAAAAAAATTAGAAGCAAAACATTTTTTTATTTATTTATTTATTGTTTTTCTATAATCATATCGCTCCAAGCAAGGCATTTTACTGCCACTGTTTTGAAGGGGGTTACATAGGAGGAAAGTTATGAGAAAGAGTAACAAGTTATAGGGGGTGTCAGGAAGTGGGTTAGAGAAGGATGAGGATACTGATGAGAGCGGAGTGGACAGAGAAAGAAGCATGAGAGAGAGGATGCAGGTTAGTGAGATAGGAGATAATTATTGCCTTTACATATAAATTCTTGGAGATTGTAGCTGTCGGAGAAGCAAGTAAATGGAAGGGAATTCCACAGGTGGGAAGTGCAAGAAAAGAAGCTGCTGGAGTAGAATTTGCATTTACAATTTATTGGTTTCACAGTAAAAGGGTAGGACCTAGTTGCTAATCTTGTGGCTCAAAGAAATTCATATATAGAGGGCACCAGTGAGCTAAGTTCATCAGAGCAGAAGCCATGAAAGTATTTGTAGAATAAAATTTGTATAAAGGAAATTACTAATGATTCCAAGAAAATGAAAAGTTCTGCATTAAATGACCCATAAGGAGTTGATACACAGCTATACAAACAAATAAATGGTAAGAGCACAGGAGATACAGATAAAGAAACAAGAACTGAACATCAAAGAACTAAGATAGCAAAATTTATTCTCTCACAAGTAAATCCAAACCACAGACTATTTAAAATTTCCTGATTCGAAAAGCAATTTTACATCACATTTTTATGTGTGGTAAATGATTCTGAAAGAATAAAATTCATCATTATCGCTCCTGTAGTTGTGATAGTCAACTGTGCAATTTTCCTTTCAAGAAATCCCTCTTTTACTTTTGGGACATTTTTTGGTTTTGTTCACTCAAGACCAGTTCACGAAACTAGTAAGGTTTTTGGAAATCAGTCACCTTCTCTGTAAAATTGTGACTTGACCAGAGCAATTGGGGTTTTTGTAGCCTTACCACATTGCTGAAGGTAACAGCATTCTGGATAATTGTAGAAGTGACTTACCTCGGCCACCCAAAAGAGCAAGAGCCGCGTTTATGTTTTGCAAGGGAGTGCGGAGATGGCAAATCGACGAGCTTTGGACGGATGAAGAATCAGACAGCACTTTGTGGCTCTAGAATTGGTGTCGCTTGTAGCCATTTTTATTGACATGTTCTGGGTGCTCATTGGCTGAGTGGTAGCCTGGTTGAGTGCATAAAACATGGTATGCTCATTTGAGTGGGGATTTTTTGAGCCGTTCATTTGTGTGAAAACAACGTATCAGTGATCAAGACGAGAATTGAGAATTTGGTTTGCCTGGTGAATCTGTTTGGAATACTTTCCTGTGGTTGCTTCCAACCAATACATATGTGTGTGCATATACATATGTGTGTATATACATATGTGTGTGCATATACACATGTGTGTGTATATATACATATGTGTGTGCATATACATATGTGTGTGTATATATTTTGTTTTTTTGCGACAAGAATTTCAGTGTTTGTAAAGAAATCGCTCCAATGAAGATAACAAATGAACCAGATTTTGTAGTGGAATATCCTGCTACCCTTTTTGGTACAGTACGATGGATGAGCCCATCTGCTATACGAGAGTCATAGCTACTGATTAGTGGCGAGTGTACATGGTAGTGTATAATGCAGTAGACTAATCTCTCAGTGACACACTCATACAGGATAATCCAGTTTGCTCAACAAAGTTCATATTTGGTAGTAGTTTACCACTTGGGTGCGCAATTCATTATTGTACCTTGCTCAGGGATACTACAGCAAATAATAAACAAATTAACAAACTATGAGTGCATTCATAAACACAATATAATAATGATAACTAGTGAAACCCATGGAATTTCCACGGAAGGATAATTATGATTTCCTGGAAAAATTTTACTTTGTCATACTTCAAATGATAGTAATGTCTTCAAACATAAAGGTATTGGATAATAAAATAACGATAACACACAGTGTAATTTTATTAAAATATCTATAAAAGTAATGTCCATAGAAACTACTTTACTGTAATCCTAAATTATATTAAGCGACATATGCACAGATCATAACCAAAATATTGTATGCTATTTTGTGAGAGATTTTGAAAAAGAAAATGTTTTTTTTTATTACTGAAAAATCATGGCTCCTGTGTCCATTGTAAACAGAAAAAACCAACTGAGTAATGGCCAAGGGTGTAGAGGCCAGAAATTTTGTTATTAGGTTGTGGGATACGACAACAAACTTACCTATTTTTACTATATTGTACAGTACACACCCATATACACACACACACACACACACAATTACTGCTACAGCCACCAACTTAAGCTGCTACTGCTACGGTAATGCTATAGGCTCTCTCCTCCTGTTCTCTCACTCTTTACTACCCTTCCGTTTGGTAAAGGTGAGAGAAAGGCTGAGGAGAGTAGAGTTTATAGATTATAAAAAGATAGAGGGGAAGAAAAAGCTTGTGTAGAGAGTAAGAGTGTTATCTTTTATCAATGATGTAACGGACAGAGGAACTAAGTAACTAAGGAAGGAGCAAGCAGAATTATTATATGGTGAGCAATAAATAATAAAATAATCAATAATAAATCATGAGTAAAAAAGTTAACAAACAACAGTATAAAATAGCTACAATTAATTGCATTCAGATTTACAATTATTTCAACTCAGTAGCCTCTAGAATAATTTAAATGATACTCATTATTGTCAACTCAATAACAATGAGGATAATGTCATATACCTTCTACCTATATTACATCATTGAGCAGCATATACAAATAGTCAAACCAAACACAACACACATGGCCTTAAGATTGTGTTTAAGCATTAAAATGACTGTTGCCACTAAGCATTCACCTGAATGCCTAATATATATTTTGTTGAAAATGACCGACAAGGAAGATTTTCTAATTTTTTTATTTAATTTTTCCAGTATTCTTACATTTTTTTTTTTTTGCTGGAGATATAGAATGTAAAAATGTTCCATAATTTTTTATTTTCCAAGCACTTTCAGCCACTTCACTGGCCATTTTCAAGGATGTTATTTTTCCAATGTTGTTATTTTATCCTCATGTTTTGACTGTAACATATTTTTTGTATTTTTTGAAAAGGATGATTCTTTAAATGGCCAGTGAAGTGGCTGAAAGCACTAGGAAAGTCAATAATTGCCAAACATGTTTACATTCTTTCTTTTCAGCAAAAAGAAAATATTGTAAAAATATTGAAAAATTAAATTAAAGATTAATAAGATCTTCCTTGTTGATCATTTTTAATGAAACATGTTAAAATGGAAGATTGCTGCCTAAATATGCATATATATATATATATATACATTGAAGACATTGTAAGACAAAAATGGAAAGTTTATTTGTGACATATTTCATCCATTAGGCCTGTATTCGACTGGGTTTGCTGACATTGTGTTGGCTACACATGGGTATGAATGAGAGGCGCTAATATTTGCCAAATTGTTTGAAAGAAATTTTGAAATAATTTTTTGCAACAGAACAGAAAATGGATAACAAAACTGACCACAATTTTAACATAAAATTGACCACAATTTCAACATAAAAAATGCTACAAAAACTGCTCAAAAAAGAAAAATGATTCACTCAGACAAAAATGTCTAGAAAGTGCTTCAGTTCGTTCACAGTAAATTTACGTCCAGGTTCTTATGTTTCAAAATTCTTGGCAGAGTCTCTGTTATCACAATGTGGGATCTTTAAAAAAATAAAGATAGATTGAAAGAAAGATGGAAATAAAAAGAATATAGATCCATTTGGCTAGATTGCAAAAGTTCTTTTCAAAAAGATTTTGAAACTACCAACATCTCTCAATCATGTGCATATATCGTCATAACAACGTCAACAAACCCAGTCAAATGAAGTCTTAATGGATGAAATGTGTCACAAGTAAACATTTTCTAGTTTGTTTTACAATTTTCTTCGTACTGTTCTTGAGATATATATATATATATATATATATATATATATATATACATACTGTTAAATATAAGAGACAATGAATGTCTTATGTTTAATCATGAGCCATAACACATTACATTGCATTTGAATACATGGTCCTGTTGCCATTTCGCTCTATCATGCAGTATGATGTCATAGAACCGCATTGCAAATTTGTGAACTTTTTTTTTTTTTTTTTTTTAGAAGCGTTTCACCCCGAGCAAGGCATGTCACTGCCACTACTGCGCAGGGGGCTACGTAGAGTGGAGAAAGGATGATTAAATATAGGAAATGTCAGAGAGGGTGGGTGATGGGCGGGTAACGATACCGAGAATGAGGGTTGGGTAGATGAGAGTGTTCTGAGAATAGTTGGGAGTTAGTGTGATAGGAGGTGTCTATTGACCCTACATTTAAACACCTGGAGATTGTAACTGTCGGGAAAGCAGATTGTGGAAGGGAGTTCCACAGGCGGGAAGCACGAGAAAAGAAGCTGTTGGAGTAGAATTTACGGTTACATCTTATTTGTTTAACTGCAAAAGGGTGGGACCTAGTTGCTAATCTAGTATCTCGTGTAAATTCGTGCTTAGGCGGCACCAGTGATCTAAGCTCATCGGAGCAGAAGCCATGAAAGTACTTGTAGAAGAGGCTGCGTTTGTTATTTTTGGTAACTATTGCTGTTGCCTAGCGGAGTTTTATATCAACACAAAATAAAATCGTCGGTGATGGTGGATGTTATTGTGTTACTGTCTTAATAACCTCTCTGAATTTGGCTCATGTGATCCAAAAGCTTAGAACCAAATTAATAAAAAATTATCCAAATGTTGGAGAATTTTTGTCTTTATTTTCAACTGAAATTAAAGCCAAACTATGATGTTTAGAACGGCTCATGATTAAATATAATAGACATTCATTGTCTCTTATATTTAACAGTATATACTTAGAAAATTATTTGCTGCCTCTATTATATATATATATATATATATATATATATATATATAATGTAGCACACTTGGTATACTATCCAGGTAAATTCCAATAGAGATGAACTCAAAAGAACTTAATGTTACATTTATTTATTTAATTTAACAGAGAAATATAATTTAGAAAAAATTTTAGATATTCTACAATCTCATGGGTAATACATATTTCACAGTAAAAAACTGCTCATCAAACCCAAAAGAAAATATATATATATATATATATATATATATATATATATATATATACACACACACACACAAAGAACCTGCTGAAAGGTTCTCATCTCAACCAAGAAAAAAATTAGATTCATAAATTTAGATTCATAAAATGAACATGATATTCCATATATTCACTTCAATGTTCAAAAAGCCTTTGAAAAATTGTTTCTCAAGACTCCTTAATGGCTTTGCCAAAAATATTTTGATGTTTGGTCATTGAAATACCAATTTTGTGAAGTGTATTAGGCTATTAGCTTCCTTTCCACATCCCCTCATTTCATAAAAGGGAAAGATGTACAAAAAACTATTAAGCCCCTTATAAAACATGTAAAGAGTCATTAAGGACTTGTGAACTAAGGATTATTAAAACAAAAAAGAAAAAAAAAAAAGGACTTCCCAACTAGTCTCTTTTTTTCAAAAAAGTAAATCCATGTGGTGCCAGTGGACAGAAATGGCCATCTATTGGTAAAACCAAAACTGATTTAGTAATTATTAAAGGAAGCACCATGGCTAAGTGATGTCAACTAAGGTCAATTGTCTCCTTCATAGTAGAAAAGTTGGTTCAAGTGGTGTTATCATTGTGCCACTTAAAAAGCAAAGGTCTGACCAATTTACACCTTTTTTTTCGGTGGGGGAGGTCATTAAAGAGAAAACAGTACAGGAAAACAAGGTTTCATAAATAGTACAGACTTACTTGAAACAAATACTTACATTTGGTAATACAGTGTACTGTTATGTACAAGAACCTGTTCAAGAGAAATAATGATTGCCTGCTGTTCTAAATAAAGTGGCAATAACACTTGTACAACAAAAAGTTCGGCATTACAGGCAGAATCACACTATACATTATGCAAATATATATACATTACGAAATTATATGGAAATTTATGAAATTGGTATTAACCGACATATTTATTTGTTTGAACATTATTCCAATGGATTCAGAGATCAGTTCAGTTAAGTGCCATACGTGATACACGCTTGGGCAATCATGTCTCGAAAGAGACATGACTGACTGTGCAGAAGATTATGCCGCAGTAGTTTGCCATTGCTTTCTGTGGTAGACTGGTTACCTTCCAAGGCTATAGAACACAATCTGTCCTGTTATTTCATCCATAACTGGAGGAAAGTACCTTTCCCAAGGGTATTTGCGCGTAAGTGAATGCAATGAATTCAACTGGAATTTGAACTCGGCTTCATGATTTCTTGTTCCGAGCTGATATCCACTGCACCACAATGCACATCATTCAGAGATAGATGTTCTAAAAAAAAAAAAAAATATCAGGAGAATATTTATTTAAAAAGCTTAATTTGGGTTTTGGTTAACATGATATCTTCTGTGGTTGAATGGCAATACATGCCAGTTTTAATTGTGGCATCTTCCTGATATATGGGAGTATGCAGGTTCGAATCCTGTCAGAAGATAGATATTTTCCAAACTAGATTTCTCAAACATCTAGGCCGGGGGATAATTAAAATGTACTGTTTAATTATAGAAACAAAAAACAGACTATTGACTCAAATATGAGTATCCATTAAAAATAATGCTCAAACAAATAAATTTTAACAATATATATGTGTGGCATGATGCAAATATATATATATATATATATATATACATACATTACGGAATTATACGGAAATTTATGAAATTAGTATTAACTGACATATTTATTTAAATTTATTTGTTTGAACATTATTCCAATGGATTCATAGATGTTCTAAAAAAAAAAAATTCAGGAGAATATGTATTTAAAAAGCTTAAGTGTTCTAGCAGGAGATGGAAAGTGCGACACAGAGATCCGAAGGCGAATTGGCATGGCAAAGGACGCGTTTTAGAAGCTGAGTAAAGTACTAACACACAGGAAAATTTCACTAGAAACAAAGAGGAGAGTACTGGATTGCTATGTGATGTTAGTTCTTCAATATGGCAGTGAATGCTGGACAATATCATTGAAAATGAGGACAAAACATGAAGCAGCGGAAATGTGGTTCTATAGAAGGATGCTGCGAATATCGTGGACTGAGCATGCAAGCAACGATGAGATGTTGGAAAGAGTGGCAACAGAAAGAAAATTAATACTGAGCATTAGGAAGAGACAACTGAAATTCCTGAGACACGCAATAAGGAAGGAGGGCTTGGAGAACCTGATACTGACTGGCCAGATAGAAGGAAAGAGAGACAGAGGAAGGCAGTGGGTAACATATTTGCAGGGCCTGATTGGGTGGATGGCGGAATGGGGGTTGCGAGGTGTAACAGAAGCAAACATACTAAGAGCCACAAGGGATAGGGAGATGTGGAGAACCATGAACACCTATGTCCTGAAGGGACAGGGCACATAGAAGAAGAAGAATTCCGATTTGGTTACCATGATATCTTCTGTGGTTGGATGGCAATACACACCAGTTTTAATTGTGGCATCTTCCCGATATACGGGAGTATGCAGGTTCGAATCCTGTCAGAAGATAGATATTTTCCAAACTAGATTTCTCAAACATCTAGGCCAGGGGATAATTAAAATGTACTGTTTAATTATAGAAACAAAAAACAGACTATCGACTCAAATACGAGTATCCATTAAAAATAATGTTCAAACAAATAAATTTTAACAATATATATGTGTGGCATGATGAATAAATTGTCATCAAAATTATGCAAAAATGAAATTAATACTGGCATCTCATTAACAGTTACATTTACTAAAATTACACAAAAATATCATGAAATACTAAAAAATAAATCTATTCAATAAAATCAGCCACTGACTTCAACAACAGCCTTCAGATAACTTTGGAATGTCCTGCATCCCTTCTGGAAGGTCTTGTTCACATTTATGAATGTTGCCTTCAGTTCATCCTTGGAATTTCAATGAATTTTGTTGACTGGGTCCTCCTGCTTGTGTGACATGCTGCAGAGTTCTGTTGCTAGAGAAAGGATCTTCCAGCAGCCACTCTCTTGACCCAGGACTGCACTACCTCCTCAAAGCACTTTATATAAGCCTTTGTGTTGAGTTTGAGGCCCTGTTGGACAATGAATGAAGGTGATCACTTCAAATAACATCGTGATTACCATTAGACTCCTCCAACTCTTTCAGTATCCTCCACACTCTGTAAATATCTAGAAAGTGCTTTAATAACTAGTTCGACCACAGTAAATTTGTGTCTGGGTTCGTAAAAAATTCACCACTCATGGCAAATTTTCTGTTATTACAATGTAGGATATTTAAAAACAAAAATGACAGAAATAAAATGAAAAAAAGAATATAGATAAATTTGGCCAGATAGCAAAAAAAAAAAAAAAAAATATTTTGATGTCTGTTACAAGGGTGCATTTCTATATAAAAAATATTAATAAAGTTAACAAAATGGTTAAAATTTATAGTAAAGTATTCTATTGAGTTTTACTTTTTAATACAAAAAGTTTTCATTCATGAAGTAATTGTAAAATAGAGAAATTAGGAATAGAATGTTTGGAAGATTCTAGATTACTCCTGTATATTCAAGAAAAATCTAGATGATTTGAGAAATATGCTAATTAGGTGCTAGCCCCTATAAGAATAGGTTTTTTGAAGACAGTTGTCAGTTGTAAAAAAAGGAATTTCTGGTATTATCAACCCCACCCCGCCTCCCACTTTTGATTCAAGGATTATTATATCCAGCGGAAATAATCTCTATGAATAGTTGCCGACCAACAAAAATCCAAAAAGAGAACCTTCTGGAACTAAACTGGTAAATAGGATTTTTGAATATTTTCATTGACCAAACTAAAAATCATTCTCTATATACATATCCTTCTCCCTCATAGCAATTCACCAGTAAATTGTTTCTGTTTTGAATGACACAATTATATATTTTGTATATATTTTATTTTGTGTTTTTAGTAAATTAAATTGTTTGTGATTTAGCTCTGTGTTTTGGTAAATCATTTTCTTTTCTTTTGTTACAACTTCCAACACATAACAATGACTTGGTCTCAGTTTCAGTTAATTTCATTTTGTAACTCAACTCCCTAAGATTTTGTTCCCCTCTGCTGTGGCCAAGTATTGAACCCACAAGTCTGAGTTTACTCGCTTTTGGACTACTTCAACTAACACTTTCATTCAATTATCGTAAATAGCGTAAATAATAACAATGCCTTATCTCAGAAATATAGACAGATTTATATGCGCATTTACAATCAAAAATATTGGTCACATATGCTAATTTATGAGATATTCCATTGTCATGATGCCAAAAAGCAAACAACAGGATATTAAGGACACATGGCCCAGTGAATATAGACGTTATTTAGTTCCTGTTACTTGACCCAACCAGTTGTGTGTTCAATACCAGGCTACAGCAGTGGTGAACAAGTAACTTACAGGGTTTGAGGGAGATAACTCATGACTTTCAATCGAGGCATTACTACATGAGGAATGAGGATGATATACCCCAGTGAATTTAATAAAGGGTTTGGAAGAAGGTCGAAGTATACAACGGCCGAAATGTCAAACAAATGGTAACAAAGATGAGAACAATAGTCTGTACTGTAATTACTACTTCATCTCAGAAAAATAGACAAATACTAACAGGTTATTTCATTAGTATGTAGGGAAGATCAGGCTGTTAATGGAATGAGTTTTATTTTTGTACCATGCTATTTTTACTTTTGATAATTTAAAAAGTCTGGTGTTATGTACAAGAGGCTGTTGACAAATTCCTATCCTAACAACGAAATGCTTCTAAAAATAAATTGTGATATTTGCTCAGATTTCGGAAGGTGGGTTGAGCCAAGAACTTTTCAACACAACCCTCATATAATAAATATCAATAACAAGGCTTGAACTTGATAGCCAACAAAGTAAATGGCAAATGGCACTACTCTTTGGATGAGAAACCAATTCCATCTGAGTTCATTACATTTACTTTCACACAATTACCATAGGAAAAGGTGTGAATCCATCTCTCCTACCCCCAGCTATTGGTTAAATAAGAAGCACAAGATTAGCAACTAGATCCCTTTTACTGTAAAACCAATAAATTGTAAATGCAAATTCTACTCCAGCAGCTTCTTTTCTCGCACCTGTGGAATCCCCTTCCATTTACTTGCTTCCGACAGCTACAATCTCCAAGAATTTAAATGTAAGGTCAATAATCATCTCCTATCTCACTAACCTGCATCCTCACTCTCTTGCTCCTTTCTTTGTCCACTCCGCTTTCATCAGTATTCTCATCCTTCTCTTACCCACTTCCTGACACCACATATAACCTGTCACTCTTTCTAATAACTTCCCTCCTATATAACCCCCTTCAAAACAGTGGCAGTAAAATACCTTGCTTGGGGTGATAAGATTATAAAAATAAAAAAATAAAAAAAAATAAAAAACTCAGAAGGATATCCTGAATAAAAAAAATGGTGAGATAGTGCCTCTGAAAAAGAAAATATTCAATTACCTGAAGTGCTATACAAACATGGCTAGACATGGAGTACAGATATAATGGCTGGCCACTTGTATCTAAGTATACCTGCAAGCCAATCCCTGTTGCAGACATTTGATCGGGCACATTTCTGTTTGTTAAACACTCCTAGAGCCCACCTGTGCTTTATAATGTAACTATGCTGAGCAGACACTAGCTACAGTTTCTGGGAGAGAGTGCATTATCTGGTATAATTAGCAGTCTGAACACAGCCAAACCCTCAGTCATGACTTTTGACTTTTAGCTAGTACAACTGTCGATGGCTCCAAAGTAGTTACATCTACCCAGTTTCACTCACAAGGCTTGAGTCAACGCATAGTATAGTTCTTTTCAGGCACTTTTCCAAAAGCATGCTGCAATTACCTTCCCTGGGTAATAACATCAAGATATCACCTTCCTGACAAATCAATCCCCAGTGAGATTTGAACCTAGATTTCATGGTCAGAAAGTGAATTTTCTAATCACTTGATTCTGCCTGTAAAAAAAAATATGGTAAATTTCTACAACTCTTAATAATCCCACTGGAGTGCAATTGTTCAGAAGGCTATTGATCCCATTGGGCAGTGAGCTAAAGTTGTTTTCATTGACTGATATTTTTCTTTATGACTTAACATTTTTAAGGTTAATTCAAGACAAAATATGCTTTTAGATTGAAAGAATATTTTTGGAGATAACAATTTTCTTATACAAGTCCTACAAATTAATCCACAGCTGACAATAAACTACATCCGGCTGCAAGAACTCAAATCGGGAGGTTAAGAGACGTATGGAACCACCTCTTAAATTGCTGTTGCTCCAAGGTCTACCCTAATCCAGGTTGGTAGAAGTGGTTAGAACACCAGCTAGGGGCAAATTGTTAGTCCCTAAACCGGGATCATTTTTTTTTTTTTTTTTTTTAATCATATCACCCCGGGCAAGGCGGTAAGGCCACTGTGCAGGGGGCTACGTAAGAGTGAAAAGATTGGAAAAGAGAAAGCTGGAACCCACATCCTAAACAGGGAACAAGGGATGAGCCTCTACACCTGTTCAATAGACGTGGGTGGAGTGTGAACCGAGCGATAGTTTAGTCTATCTACTCCAATTGAAAAAAAAAAAAAATAAGGAAAAGTGAAAAGATTGGAAAAGAGAAAGCCGGAAACCACATCCTAAACAGGGAACAAGGGATGAGCCTCTTCACCTGTTCAATAGATGTGGGTGGAGTGTGAACCGGGCGATAGTTCAGTCTATCTACTCCAATGGAAAAAAAAGAAAAGTGAAAAGTGAAAAGATTGGAAAAGAGAAAGCCAGAAACCACGACCAAAGTCAAAGGAAAGTGTACCGGAAACCCCTTCCTAAACAAGAAACAAGGCGATCACCTCCACTCCTGCTCAATAGAAGTGGATGGAGTGTAAAACCGGGTGATGGTGGGTACTATCTACACCAATAATAATTATAATAATAAAAAAAAAAATTTAAGTTTTAACTTCGTATAAGTCGAAACGAGATTTAAATGCAAAACTATTTACAATTACAAAATACTACCCCTGTTAAAAAATTCAGGCAAATTAAAAACAAAAATTAAAATTAAAATAAAATAAAAATCGCAAATCAACATACCAAGAAGGTAAGACAGACTGATAAAGAATTTATTTTGAAGCAGAAGCAATATCATTTTCTAGATTGTAGCTCATTTGAGCTTTCACACTTTCTTAAACTTTACATGTGCTTTGGGGGTGATGGTAGAATGGTAGAACACCACTTGCTAACCTCTGACCTTCATGACAACTCATGGGATACTATGCATAAATGAATGTTATTTTCACCATATTTTAAGCAAAAAGTAACCATTACTTAACAAAATCCAGTTTTTAAACTAACAAAAAAAAAAAAAGAAAAATTTAATTTTTTTTTTTTATTATCTGTGTCGATGTTTTAAAAATGCCTCAAACTTCACATATGATTTTATTATTTGAATGGGTTAACTTTAGATTATTTACTTTCAAATAAAACTAAAATTTAACTTCAAGAAATAAATTTAAATTATTTAAAATGCAGATTTTTTATAATTATTATTTAGGAAAACTGTGCTGGTAAAGGAATTCAAATTTACAATTAAAACATATAAACTCAATTTTTCATTGAACTTAAGAACTAGATAAATTCTTAATGACAATATGTTTGTATAAAAGGCTAAAATTCATAGGGACATGAAACATGCATGAAATTGTAATAATTTTACGCATTTGGATTTTACAATACTAGCTCTTAAGCTCAGCAATAACAACAGAACGAAGATGAATCATTGGCTTAATCATTTTTAACTAGATCTCATTTCACGTGCAAGTTTAAGACGGAAATGTTATTTAAAAAAATATGCTGAAAGGTATTGTGGAGGCATTAAACAAAATTGGGTTAAAAATCTAAAACAATGATCTCCAAAATTCCATTTACTTATGAAAACTAAAACTCTTCAGGCATCTTACAATCCAAAAAAACCTTTGTCATAAAAAAGATAACAGCATCATTTTAACATTCTATGCATACACTCATACACATAAAATGTCAACAAATTAAACAAGTAAAAAAAGATCCTAACAATTTATGCATTCTCAAAATTTGATAAGGAAAGCAGAACTTGTGAAAAGCTCAACATGATTGAAAGTAAAAACGTACAAGTACGAAATCGGACACAGAAGCTGGACCTTGTACGTGAAAAGATTTAAGAGGATTAATCTATTCATCACTCAGCAGTTTTGTTAAAATTTTTAATTAAACTTCCAATTACAAAGAATATCTTATGAACACAGATGTAGGGTGCAGAAAGTTTTTGGCTCAGAAAAAGAACTTTTCTGAATTTCTCGTGTATGTGCTACACTGACTGCACAATTACAGAACGAGTAAAAAACATTTATTTGATAAACAAACAGATTCATTTATTATATTTAAATTCCAATTCTAGATTGTATCAAAATTAAATGCTGATTGGATCACGGTGTCATATGAGACAATTATTCATATTAGAATCCATCTTACACATCTATAAGTCTTTTGTCTATCCATGCAGTGAACACTGCCGCCATATTTGGTAAGTGCTTCTGCTATATGTCTTAAAAGAAAGTGAAAGAAGAGAATAAAAACCTACTCTTTATGCATTTGCTTTTATAAAAAAAGTGAATACAGACTAGAGCTTAATATTGTAATTTTGTTATTACAATAGGTTTTAAACCATTGCAATAATGGATGTGCATTGTGATACAGTGGATATCGGCTCGGAATGAGAAGCCGGGGAGCCGAGTTCGAATTCCAGTTGAATCGATTGTATTCACTTACACGCAAATACCCTTGTGAAAGGTATTAATCCATCTCTTCCTTCCAGTTATGGGTTAAATAGCAGGACAGATTGGGTTCTATAGGCTTGGTCGGCAACCAGTCTACCGCAGAAAGCAATGGCAACCTACTGCGGGATAATCTTCTGCCCAGTCAGTCATGTCTCTTTCGAGACATGATCACCCAAGCGTGTTTCACGTATGGCATTTAACTGACTGACTGAATATAATAGTTGGAATAATGATTAAGACTTCTACTGGTCATAAATTGGGGGATCAGTTTATTACTTTATAACAATAGGAAACCGATCCCCCACTAATCACTACATAATAATATTACATTTCTTTACCCTCTAGCTATGAGTCAAATAACAGGACAGATTGGGTTCTATAGCCTTGGTCGGCAACCAGTCTACCGCAGAAAGCAATGGCAACCTACTGCCGGATAATCTTCTGCCCAGTCAGTCATGTCTCTTTCGAGACATGATCACCCAAGCGTGTATCACATATGGCACTTAACTGACTGAATAACAAAATTACAATATATACATGCATATATATATATATATATTATGGTTTAGAATATGTACAAATTATTATCAAAGTGTACATTTTGTTTCAACATTGAAATGACAATGTCTCATCAGGAAGTGTGGAAAGGAATGGAAAGTCATTTTCTTATATTTGGCGAATTGTGTGTGAGATGTAGGTGGGGTGGGAGATGAGGAAATAACATTTGTAAGTTGTCAGAATTTTAATGAAAAGAGGGAAGAGGTAGGGAATAAAGTTGATTAATGGACGTGTTGAAAGTTTTGTAGACAGATTTAACATTAGAGGATAAGGTATAGTACTTTATAGCTTAATGGTGGTTTTCTTTGGGCTTAATAAAAGAGGAAAATAAGAAAATGTATATAGGGTGGGGAGGAGTAGGAGTGAATGCGATGAAGTGGGAATGGAAATTACTATTTTATAAGTGAATTGTATGACTACAAATATTTTTTGTATTTAAACTTAGTTTTTATAATTAATATATTTTCATAAATTTTTTTTTTTTTTTTATAAGCATTTCACCCCAAGCAAGGCATGTCACTGCCACTACTGTGCAGGGGGCTACGTAGAGTGGAGAAAGGCTGATTAAATATAGGAAATAACAGAGGGTGGGTGATAGGCGGGTGAGGATACCGAGAATGAGGGTTGGGTAGATGAGAGTGTTCTGAGAATAGTTGGGAGTTAGTGTGATAGGAGGTGTCTATTGATCCTACATTTAAACACCTGGAGATTGTAACTGTCGGGAAAGCAGACTTGTGGAAGGGAGTTCCACAGGCGGGAAGCGCGAGAAAAGAAGCTGTTGGAGTAGAATTTACGGTTACATCTTATTTGTTTAACTGCAAAAGGGTGGGACCTAGTTGCTAATCTAGTATCTCGTGTAAATTCGTGCTTAGGCGGCACCAGTGATCTAAGCTCATCAGAGCAGTAGCCATGAAAGTACTTGTAGAAGAGGCACAGGGAAGCTACATCACGCCGGTGTGAGAGCGGCTGCAGCCGGTCTGCCAAGTCAGTATCAACCACGTTACAGATCCTCCTTTGTATTTTGTCAAGAAGCCCAAGGAGAGCAGCAGGGGCACCCGACCAGATATGGCAGCAATATTCAATACACGGGCGGATGGTAGATTTGTATATGTGCAGAATAGTTTCAGGTGGGAAAAATTTCCGGGCCCTGCACAGGGAGCCAAGTTTCATAGCAGCAGATTTGGCAATGGATTCAATATAGTCATTCCATTTGAGGTCCGCCGAGAGTGTAAGGCCAAGGAGGCGTAGTATTTTACTCTCTGGGAGGCTAGCCTGTCCCATGCTAATGGGAGGTAGATGCGATTGTCTATGGTGGTTAGTTGATAACAGCTTTGTTTTGGAGGCATTGAAATTTACCAACCATTTCCTACCCCAGGGAATCCCTTTTTTGATATAAAACTTTTAATTCGATGACAGTTTTTGGTAATTTGAGGTAATTTGGTGACATTATGAAGTTTTATCATTTCAACTTTGGCTTTTGTCGTTTTTAGTATGATTTTTAATGCGTTTGCAGTTTACTGTGGTTTCATGCCTCTGGTTTAATAGTATGTTGCTATTGATGTATTTAATGATTTCCATTTTTTCTTGAAGACAAAGGAAACATGGTTCCTTTATTGATTTAGATCTTCTGGCTTGTTTGAGGATTTTCCGTTTAACTTCAGTTATTTTATCTTCGTTTTTTTTTAACTTCCAATATATATTATGAAATACATCCCTTTTTGAAAACACTGGGGTGGGATAATAATTATGGCCGGTAATGTGTATATGCACACACACACATACATACATATATATATTAAAAAATATACATATTATCCTATGTTTTTGCACGACTGAGTTTCATGCATCTCACAGTCATATATAAAACATAGGAAAATATGTATATTTATTAATATATATTTTTGATGTTTTATACAACATTGAGCACTCTTCCATATTTATACATACATATATATATATATATATATATGTGTGTGTGTGTGTATACACATATATATACATATTTATCTCCTTATATATATATATATATATATATATATATATATATATATATATATATTTAAATTAATGTTTTGAATGTTATCAATTTTTTCTTTGTTCCATAATCACTTGTATATATATATATATATATATATATATATACACACTACCGGGCATAGCTATTAAGCCAACCCAGTTTTTTTTAAAAGAAATGATGTATTTCATACTGTATTTAGTATTTATTTCCAAATGAAAATAGAATGGTTTTTTTGTTATTACTTTGCAAAATTTTACAAGGCAAGAAAGCAAAGATGAAATCATTCAAATCACCCTACATTTTCTTCATTCTGTCATTGATGAAATTGCAATATGGGTAATTATTAAATATTTATAAATTCATTTGATACACATGTTATTGTGCAATATTAATCCTTTGTTATATATTGGTTAAAATTGTAACCAATATGCAACAAAGGCTTAACAAAATAACCATTCTATTTTCATTTACAATTATTCACTTGGCAATAAATACTAAAAAATAGTCTTTTTTAAAACACTGGGGTGGCCTAATAATTATAGTCGGTAGTGTATACACACACACACACATATATATATTATCTTGTTTTTTGCATGACTGCATTTCACGTATCTCACAGTCGTGTATAAAACATAGGATAATATATATATTTATTAATACAAATTTTTGCTCTGTTATACAACATTGAACACTGTTCCATATTTATATCTTGATCTGTCTATATGCCTATATATATATATATTTTAATCATATCACCCCGAGCAAGGCAGTAACGCCACTGATGTGCATGGGGCTACGTAAGAGTGAAAAGATTGGAAAAGAGAAAGCCAGAAACCACATCCTAGACAGCGAACAAGAGATGAGCCTCTTCACCTGTTCAATAGACATGGGTGGAGTGTGAACCGGGCGATAGTTTAGTCTATCTACTCCAATTGAAAAAAAATTAAATAAAAAGAAAAGAGTGAAAAGATTGGAAAAGAGAAAGCCAGAAACCACATCCTAGACAGGGAACAAGAGATGAGCCTCTTCACCTGTTCAATAGACATGGACTTCTTTATTTCCTTTTATATATATATATATATATATATATATATTCTTGAGAAAATCCAAATAAGAACCTGCAATGTTATCAGTCCTGACCTGGCATCTCAGCTTCAGTCACTTTTCCCATCACCATAATGTAGTTTCTCTGTGCCTTCTCCATAAATATTTTCATGGTTAATTGTTCTGATAAGCTTTTCATTTTGGTACCTTGACTTTATGAATTTAGGCGCAGTACCAGCCGGAACAAGAAATTGTGGAGCCGAGTTAGAATTCCAGATGAATTCATTGCATTCACTTATGCACAAATACGCTTGGAAAAGGTATTAATCCGTCTCATCCTTCCAGGACAGATTGGGTTCTATAGCCTTGGCTGGCAACCAGTCTACCGCAGAAAGCAATGGCAACCTCCTGTGGGATAATCTTCTGCCCAGTCAATCATGTCTCTTTTGAGACATGATCGCCCAAGCGTGTTTCACGTATGGCACTTAACTGACTGACTAAATGAAAAGTTCTATGCTAACAATTTTTTTTCTTTTACACTTTGGGCTTGTCATCTCTTGCCTCCTAGAATCCTGTTATTTTACTGATCTTTTTCTTTAATGTCTTCCCTCATATTCTTTCACAACCAGTAACATCTTCTGTCTTAGTGGCTTTATTACCTTGCTTGAAATGATAAAAACAAAAAAAACAAAGATAATTATGAAGCTGGTGATATTGCATGTTTCAGAAAACTATTTCAACTGCTGTGACCAACAATGACTTATTTTCAAATCAATGTCACTAAGGTACCGACAGTTACTATGGAGACTGAAGACTTTCTTACAATGCATATATCCAAATAAGATGCATATAAGAAATTTCCTTTTTGAACTTGAAAAATAGATTTTGCTTTTATATTAGAAAACATTTTAGTAAAGCTAAAATGTTTCCAAATATAAAAGCAAAGTTAAAATTGGAAGAAAAAAAAAAAAAAAAAAATTTAAAAACAGTAAAAATATGCTTATATCTGTCAAAATAATGTCATTCTGTCTATGAGCCACATCCCTTCAGGTAATTCCAGCTCTTTTCTTGCTTATTCGTGACCCCTTTTAATCCTTTTGATACCTTATACCAACATCCATTTACTTACACTCATCAAGTAGGTTGCTTGCTGTTTTCCCGTGCTTTCAACCTGCCCTGTGTGTATTAAGCGTCTTTCCTGATGGTTGTCTGCAAAGCTTTCAACTCTCTCTTTTGAATTGGTAACAGCAAATTCTTTGTAGTTCCTATTCTCCTTATTAAAGATTCTTCATTTCTCAAATACACTATCTGAATTCTTCACATTTGTCGAAAGAACCATATCTCTGTCTTTTCTCTGTGCATGAAGAAATTAAACCGACATTCGCAAACCATGACACAGTAGACATTTGTTTAATGAAAGTAAATAAATATGCTCCTAAAATCTGTACAAAAATTTATCAGAAAAAGTTTTGAACTTTATATCTGGCCTTTAGTTTTTCAAATAGAACACCGCAGCCTTTTATTTCATGCATATTTAACACTTTCATTACCACATTGTTGCCCTACTGTGCAGGCACGTTTTAGGGAAAATAGAAAATTGCTGTTTGCAGGAAATCAGTCAATCAGTTAAATGCTGTACATGATACACACTTGGGTAATCATGTTTTTTTTTTATTTTTTTTTATTTTTAAATCATATCACCCCGAGCAAGGCGATAACACCATTGATGCGCAGGGGGCTACATAAGAGTAAAGAGATTGGAAAAGAGAAAGCCGGAAACCAGACCCTAAACAGGGAACAAGGGATGAGCCTCTTCACCTGTTCAATAGATGTGGGTGGAGTGTGAACCGGGCGATAGTTTTAGTCTATCTACTCCAATTGAGAAAAAAAATAAATAAATAAAATAAAATAAAATGAAAGAAAAAGGAATGAAAAGATTGGAAAAGAGAAAGCCGGAAACCACACCCTAAACAGGGAACAAGGGATGAGCCTCTTCACCTGCTCAGTAGATGTGGGTGGAGTGTGAACCGGGCGATAGTTTAGTCTATCTACTCCAATTGAAAAATAAATAAATAAAGAAAGAAATGAGTGAAAAGATTGGAAAAGAGAAAACCAGTCTTGAAAGAGACATGAGAGAAAAGGCAGATTTTCCTGTAGTAGGTTGCTAGTTCTTAAATGTAATACATGTCTCGAAAGAGACATGACTGACTGGACAAAAGGTTTTCTCGCAGTAGGTTGCCATTATTTTCTTCCGTAGACTGGTTGCCAACAATGGGTATAGAACCCAATCTGCCCTGTTATTTAACTCATAGAGTCAGTCAGTTAAATGTGATACGTGTCTCGAAAAAGACATGACTCACTGGACAGAAGATTTTCTCACAGTATGTTACCATTACTTTCTGTGGTAGAACTGTTGCCAGCCAAGGCTATAGAACCCAATCTGTCCTGCCATTCAATCTTTTTATCCGGATCAGTCAGTTAAGTGCCATACATGATACACACTTGGGCAATCATGTCTTGAAAGAGACAAGAAACATAAGGCAGAAAATTTTCCTGTAGTAGGTTGCTATTTCTTTCTGCAGTAGACTGGTTGCCAACCAAGGCTATAGAACAAAAACTGTCCTGTTATTCAATCCTTTCATCCAAATCAGTCAGTTAAGTCTCGTACATGATAGATGCTTGGGGGATCATCCCTTGAAAGAGACATGACAGACAAGGCAGAAGATTTTCCTGTAGTAGGTTGCTATTTCTTTCTGCCGTAGACTTGTTGCCAACCATGGCTACAGGACCCAATCTGTCCTGCCATTCAATCTTTTTATCCGGATCAGTCAGTTAAGTGCCATACATGATACACGCTTGGGCGATCATGTCTCGAAAGAAACATGACTGACTGGGCAGAAGATTTTCCCACAGTAGGTTGCCATTGCTTTCTGTGGTAGACTGGTTGCCAGCCAAGGCTATAGAGCCCAATCTGTCCTGTTATTTGACACATAGCTAGAGGGGGAAGAGATGTATTATATTATTAAGTAGTAATTAATGGGAGATCAGTTTATTACTACATAACAATAGAAAACCTGTCCCCCACTTTATGGCCAGTAGACGATGTTAATCATGTTTTCAGTTAAGTGCCATATGTGATACATGCTTGGGCGATCAGGTCTCGAAATAGACATGACTGTGCACAAGATATCCCGCAGTAGGTTGCCATTACTTTCTGTAGTAGACTGGTTACCAACCAAGGCTATAGAACCCAATCTGTCCTGTTATTTGACCCATAGCTAGAGAGAAGAGACAGATTAATACCTTTCCTAAGGGTATTTGTGCATAAGTGAATACAACAAATTCAAATGGAATTCAAACTCAGTTCTCCCATTTCTCGTTCCAAGCCAATATCCACCGCAACAGATTCGTACTACAATTAATGTGTCCAGTCATATACAGAATTTGGGGATAGGCTGCATAAATAGTTGAATAGAAACATTGAAATATAAAGTAAGTTTACGTTTGTGTAAGTATTTTTTTTTTTAAGTATCTGGTTTTATTTCATAAGATTTAAATGTATAGCCTTTAAAAATATTCCAAGATATTTTCATTTTCTCAGTGTGCCACTGCTTAAGAACGTTAAGAAACTCATGCATAAACTGTCAGTGGACAATTTAATTGTTCTAAAGACGTGTAGTGGAATCTACTGCTAAGAAGGTTGGGTCACTATGTCGATCCAGGATGTTTTTTCCACCTGAATCCATCCTGCATATATACAAGTCAACCATCCATTCGTGCATGGAGTACTGCTGCCATTTATGGTCAGGCGCCCCTGCCGTTCTCCTCAGTGTTCTTGACAGGCTTCAAAGGAGAGTCTGTAATGTGATAGGTACTGATCTGGCGGCTCGACTGCAGCCACTTCCCCATCGTCGAAAGGTGGCCTCCCTTTGTTCTATAAATACTTTCATGGCTTCTGCTCAGACGAACTTAAGTCACTGATGCCTCCTCAACAGGTGTTTACTCATGCAACCAGACTGGCAACTGGGTCCCACCCATTCACAGTCAGGTTAGCCAAATGCAGACGACAATTCTACTCCTGCATCTTCTTCTCTCACATTTCCCGTCTGTAGAACTCGCTCCCGTATTCTTGCTTTACTGATGGCTACAACCTCCGGAAATTTAAATGCAATATCAATACTCATCTACTAACCACTAGACTCTAGCTCTCTCCCCACCCCTGTATAACCCTCTCTTTCTCTCCACCTATGTATCTGTCATCGCACCTGCTTTCTCAGCTTTCTATTGTTCCTTTCTAACTAGTTTGTACTCCTCACTCTTTTCTAATTAATCTTTTTACAGTTATGTAGCCCCCTGCACATCAGTGGCGTTTCCGCCTTTTTCGGGGTGAAATGATTAAAAAAAAAAAAAAAGTAAATTCAGAAATAGCAGAAGTGATAAAAAGAATAGACAAAAAATATATAAGGATGATAAAAAATGCTATTATTTCTGATTTTCAAGAAAAGACAGTATTTAAAACTTTAGAAATCCCTTCATAAATGTTCCTTCTAATATTGGACTTCGGTTATATGAAGAAGAATTGGCCACCATTTATTGTGATTGATGGCTCAAAATAAAACATTCAATGGTTCCCATTTATATATTTTGAATTTCAATACAAAAGGAATATCCCACATTAGCTAAAAAACCTTTATCAGTTTAATTGCTATTTTCTACTTCTAATTTATATGAATTAGGCCCCTCAACCCTAAATAACGTAAGCAAGAAAGACCATGTTCAACTGAAGAAGAAATGATGTTTGCTTATTGCATATTCGACTAAATTTTGAGGAAATCGCAACACTAGGCATAGATTTCATGCTGAATCAGTCAGTTAAGTGCCATACGTAAAACATGCTTGGGCGATCATGTCTCTTTCGAGACATGACTGACTGGGCAGAAGATTATCCCGCAGTTGGTTGCCATTGCTTTCTGCGGTAGACTGGTTGCCAACCAAGTCTATAGAACCCAGTCTGTCCTGTTATTTAACCCATAACTGGAAGGAAGAGACAGATTAATACCTTTCCCAAGGGTATTTGCGCGTAAGTGAATGCAATGAATTCAACTAGAATTTGAACTCGGCTCCCCGATTTCTCATTCCGAGCCTCTATCCACTGCACTACAACGCACATCCAAATACAAAAATTGAAATACTCCATGCACGTCTATTGAACAGGTGAAGAGGCTCATCCCTTGTTCCCTGTTTAGGATGTGGTTTCCGGCTTTCTCTTTTCCAATCTTTTCACTCTTACGTAGCCCCCTGTGTATCAGTGGCGTTACTGCCTTGCTGAGGGTGATATGATTAAAAAAAAAAATTTGTTGTGTGTATTTTTTAAAAAAGGTTTCTGGTTTTATTTCATAATATTCAAATGCATAGCCTTTAAAAAAGTTCCTACATGCTTCAAGATATTTTTATTTTCTCCTCAATGTGGCACTGCTTAAAAACATTGAGAAACTGATGTGTAAACTGACAGTCGACAATTTAATTGTTCTAAAGGCATGTAAGTAAATTCAGAAATAGCAGAAGTGCTAAAAATAATAGATACAAAAAATGTATGCAGATGATAAAAAATGATATTATTTCTGATTTTCAAGAAAAGACAGTATTTAAAACTTTCACAAATCACTTGATAAAAAGAGAAATGCAAATGAGTTTGTTCTTTACTCTTTCAACATTTCTGTCCGTGAAAGTTCCAAATAACTGACAAACTAGCATTCATCACAATTTTCCAATTTGCATCAATTCGATTCACTTTTATCTTCAAATCAATTAGTTTAACACGTTCTGCTTTAACTTTCACATTCTATTCACCGACTTGTAAGATTTGTTAAAATTAGTTTGAGAGAAATCTTAACAAACGACACATATATCTTGTTTGTGAATCAAATATTGATTATCTACAAGAAGGTTTTTCACAATGTCTTTATGCTGAAAGACATGTGCAAACATATGACGATGCATGTGTGCCTGTGCATGTGTGTTCATATATATTATAAAATATAAAATGATGACGATTTATCCACCATACCCTCTTCTCTGTCTGTGTGTGTGTCTTTGAATTTTGCTTAACTGCATATGTACTTCTGCAGGTTATTTAATGCCGAAAAGGTAGAGTTTAAAGATTTTTTTTAATATTTGCTTATAGTAAGAAGGTATGATTTAGTCAGATTTTAATGAAAAATTTTTTTTTATTCTATTTTAGAAAACTGAAGATGTCTTCTAGTTTTGTATTCAAAAATGTATTGCTGGCAATAACTTTTTTTTTCTTCAAAAATGTGTTATGGTTAATATTTTTTTTTCTTCAAAAAATGTATTGTTGGTAATATTTTTCATTAAAAAATGCATACTTTTCAATAAAAGTCTATATATATATATATATATATATATATATATATATATATATATATTAGTCATCCACATGCAAGCCTGTTTCGGTGTATCACAGCTCATCAGTGTGGCTAGACACATCCACTTGCTTCTGGCCGGGATCGAAATATATATAAGAATGTATATATATATATATATATATATATATATATATTTTCCATAAAAGTGTATTTTTATACTTTCATAGTGTTTTGACCCCAGTTTAGAGATTAACTATTTACCCATAGTTGGGACCCTAACAGGTGCTACCACTCCGGGTCAGGGTGGACCTGGGAACAACAGCAACTAAGAGGTGGTTCCATGCTCCTCACAACCTCCCAATCAGAGGCCTTATTGCTGGATACACTTTACCGTCATTCCCAGGACCAGTGTGTGTGTGTGTGTGTGCGCGCATATGTATATGAATTGTTTGAACATTATTTTTTATCGATACTCATATTTAAGTAGATATTGTTTTTTTTAATTAAACAGTATTATATATTTATCTCTACCGACCTGATTATTTACGATAAATTGTTATTTACGAAAATGTGTGCTATTCGGTAGGATTCGAACCTGCGACCCCTATTTACATAGGGGAAGCTACCATTTGATCTGGCAACATCTTAGACCGCTCAACCACAAATAGCCTCCGGTCTAAATGAGGTTTTAATCAAGCCTATATAACAATTTTTGATTCATCACAAACAACCGTATCTGCTCTGAAAAGTATCGTAATGTCAACAAATGTAAACATGTTACAGAAATTAATGAATTTTAACGAACCTTGGTTATAAACAACCGACAATTTGAAATTAATTGTTTGAAATTTATTTTTTTTATCGATACTCGTATTAAAGTAGATATTCTGTTTTTTTTTAATTAAACAGTATTATATATTTATATCTACCGGCCGGATTATTTACAATAAATTGTTATTACGAAAATATGACCATGAATAGCCTCCAGTCTAAACGAGGTTTCAATCAAGCCTATATAACACAATTTTTGATTCATCGCAAACAACCATATCTGCTCTGAAATGTATTGTAATGTCAAAACACTATGAAAGTATAAAAATACGCTTTTATAGAAACATATGCAGAAAACTAGACTTTATAGAAAAATATACATTTTTGAAGGAAAAATATTACCAACATTCTTCAAAAAAAAGTGAAGGAAGAAAATCATTCTCAGCAAAACATTTTTAAATACAAAACTAGAAGGCATTTTTAGTTTTATAAAATAATAAAGAATAAAAACAAAAAAATCTTTCACTAACCTTCTCACTATAACCGAATATTAAAAATAAAATACCTTAAAACTACCTTCTTTGGCATTAAATAACCCACAGATGTTGATATGCCGTTAAACAAAACTCAAAGATCATAAGGAAAAATTGCATATTTATTCGTAGTGTGCACACACACACGTTAAACATTTTGCTATATTTATAAAGCAAGATTGGTCAGTATTAAAGAGAGAGAGAGAGAGAGTCATTCAGTCAGTTAAGTGCCATACGTGAAAAACGCTTGGGCGATCATGTCTTGAAAGAGACATGACTGACTGGGCAGAAGATTATCCCGCAGTAGGTTGCCATTGCTTTCTGCGGTAGACTGGTTGCCAGCCAAGGCTATAGAACCCAATCTGTCCTGTTATTTAACCCATAACTGGAAGGAAGAGACGGATCAATACTTTTCCGAAGGCTATTTGCGTGTAAGTGAATGCAATGAATTCAACTGGAATTCAAACTCGGCTCTCTGATTTCTCATTCCAAGCCGATATCCACTACACCACAATGCACATAGATAGAGTCAACAGTGTAAAGATAGGAGCCTGCACTGTATGATGTCTATTTTAGTCTGGAAATTAAAAGCAGGAGACTCACATATAGTGCGGATTCCTATGCCTACACTGTTTATATGTTTAAATTTTGATATATTTATGAGGGTGAGTGAATACTCTCACTAAGCATTTATATATACAGAAAGCATAAATATAGGAAGCAACACTACATAGTGACTGTAAGAAGCTCATTCACAAATGCAAACAAAAGCAAATTCCTTCTTCACTACCTACATCATGATCCAAAAAACATAATCCGGTAACTTTATTCTAATAAACATTATTCCAAATACAAAAAACATAGAAACAAATAAAGATACACAAAACAAAAAAATATACAAGGCACATAAATGACTAATACAAATAAAATAATAATATCTAAACTTATTTATAAATGGAACTTTGTGTGTGTGTGTATATGTATCACCTATAGACTCCGAAACGGCTGAACCAATTTTCTTGAAAATTTACACAGTTGTACTATAAGCGTCTGCGAGTGTTCTTAGCTAGCTTTTGTGTTGAGGTACCCCCAATAAATATCGAAAACCGATAATCGAAAAAATAGGGTTATAGAAGGAGTGGTCCGATCAGTTAAGTGCCATACGTGAAACATGCTTGGGTGATCATGTCTCTTTTGAGACATGACTGACTGGGCAGAAGATTATCCCGCAGTAGGTTGCCATTGCTTTCTGCAGTAGACTGGTTGCCGACCAAGGCTATAGAACCCAGTCTGTCCTGCTATTTAACCCATAACTGGAAGGAAGAGACGGATTAGTACCTTTCCCAAGGGTATTTGTGCATAAGTGAATACAATGGATTCAACTGGAATTCGAACTCGGCTCCCTGGTTTCTCGTTCTGAGCCGTTATCCACTATACCACAATGCACATTACCTTATCTTTTATTGTTTCTATTTTTTATTTCAATTTTCAAATCACTTTCATTTCCAGAGTTAACTGGGCCTAAACGGAACTAGATGAACATTGTTTTTATTTAAATCATAATTATAAAGAGCGGCCACCACAGATATCGTTAGATTAACCGCCATAAGGAAGAGATACTTACAATGAAAACATTTGCTAATTGATTGACAAAGATTAATTCGATTAATTTCATTAACAAAGAAGAAAAGACTCAGTCGCAATCTCACACATCAAAATTAATTGTTTAAAAAAAATACAAAATAAATAACTAAAAGGATACCTTTTCTAACAACCAATGGCATCTCATTAATATATGATAACCACTCAAAGCTTTACAAATTTAATATTCCCCTAAAATACTTTTTTAATAATCAGTCAAGTTTTCAGCTGAATGCACTTTACACTTGATTTACCTCAATGTGAATCAATGGAATATTTTATATATTATTGACGTCCATTGTCTGAAACGAGTTGATTAAACAAAATTTGAAACGTATTTAATCATTTTTATCATTATGATGATTTTTCTGCAACGTCAACAAAAGCAATTTTCTGTAGTTTTTCCACTTAATAGATTTGCATATGCATGCATGTGTGTGTGTGCCTGAATATGCATGAGAATTTTGAAACTAGACAATAAATAGATTTCAACAATACACATCCACAAAAAAGATTTGATTTGGGATTTAAAAAATAATTTTTAGTTGTCCGAGGTTACAATTGTAACATATTACAAATCCTGATCATCCAAATTCTGATGAATAATAGCAAGAAGCAGAATCTGGCGAGAGATCTGACAAGAACAGTGCAGATTCATCAAAGACCCTGGACCAAGGAATGCCATATTCATGATAAGGATGCTCTCCAAAAGGGAAATACAAATGAAGAAAGACTTGTACCTATGTTTTATTGATTATGCGAAGACGTTCGACAAAATATGCCACAAAGATTTGATGAAGATGCTCGGCAGCCTCGGCATATTTGGGAAAAACAAAATATTTAAAAAAGAATCTCTACTGGCAGCAAACTGCCTGTGTATGGACAGATAAAGAATTAAACAAATATACAAAGATAGAAAGGGGTGTAAGACAAGGATGTGTCTTTTCACCAGATCTATTCAACTTGTACAGCAAGACTATTCTAAGGACCCTAGATGTTATGCCAGAATTTGTCATCGGAGGCCACAATTTGAACAACATAAGATACACAGATCATACAGTGCTGATTGCAGACATAGAAACAAAACTACAAGACTTCCTACAGAAAATAGCTGAAGGGAGTGAGAAAAAAGGACTAAAAATAAACCACAAGAAAATCAAATGCATGGTCATCAGCAAAAAGAGCAGCTCAAAATGCCAAATACAGGTGTGGGATACTAAAATCAAACGGGAACAAAAATTTAAATACCTGGGAAGTGTTCTAATGTGAATGATGGAACAGGGGTTGAGAGGTGTTACAGGAGAAAGTGTGCTAAGAGCAACCAGGAATAAAGAGACGTGGAAGGCCATGATTGACTAAATCCTGAAAGGACAAGGCACACAGAAAAAAGAGTTTCAGTCAGTTAAGTGCCATACGTGAAACATGCTTGGGCGATCATGTCTCGAAAGAGACATGACTGACTGGGTAGAAGATTATCCCGCAGTAGGTTGCCATTGCTTTCTGCGGTAGACTGGTTGTCGGCCAAGGCTATTGAACCCAATCTGTCCTGTTATTTAACCCATAACTGGAGGGAAGAGATGGATTAATACCTTTCTCAAGGGTATTTGCGTGTAAGTGAATGCAATGAAATAACTGGAATTCGAACTCGGAATTTTGTATTCAGTGTGATGAATGCAACAGTTAATTAGAATTTTATAGTTTATTAACTAATCTCTACATACCATAAACTGATTTCATCCAATAAATAAAATTTTTTATCTTTTTTCTAACAAATTTCAAGCACATATGAAAAAATTTAATTTTAAGCTCTACTTTACTTCTTGAGTGAAAGTTCTCAATATCCAGAATAGAGTGTATACAAATATATATAGTATACAAGCAGTGTAGACATGGAGTTCAACACTGAATATCAACAATCTTGTGAGTTTGAGTTTTGTTTAATGACATATCAACCTTTGTGGGTTATTTAATACCAAAAAGTTGTGGTTTTAAGGTATTTTTTTAATATTCAGTTATAGTGAGAAGGTTGATTTAGTCAGATTTTAATGAAAGTTTTTTTGCTTTTATTACAATTCTAATCATCACTTTTTGAGTTTGTGTTTTGTTTAACAACGTATCAACACCTCTATGGGTTATTTAATGCCAAAAAGGTAGGGTTTTAAAGTATTTTTTTTTATAATATTCAATTATAGTGAAAAGATTGATCTAGCCAGATTTTAATTAAATTTTCTGTTTTTATTATTCTTTAAGAAAACTGAAAATGTCTTCAAGTTTTGTATTCAAAAATGTCAAAAATGTTTTGCTCAGAATAATTTTTCCCTTCAAAAATGTGTTATGGTAATAATTTTTTTCTTTAAAAATGTATTATTGGTAATATTTTTCTTTCAAAAATGTATATATTTCTATAAAAGTTTATTTTTATACTTTCATAGTGTTTTGATTCCAGTTTGGGGGGGGGGGGGTTAACTAATTGCCCATAGCTGGGACCCTAACAGGTGCTACCACTCCGGGTCAGAATAGACCTGGGAACAACAGCAATTAAGAGGTGGTTCCATGCTTCTGACAACCTCCCAATTAGAGGCCTTGCTGCCGGATGCAGTTTACCGTCATACCCAGGACCTCAACAATCTTTTACATAATCTTCAGACCATCAGAAGATTGAATTCAACTATGAAACAGACTGTTGCCATTAGGTGCTGAACTCTGTGTCCCTCTCATATATCAATGTTTGGTTAGTAATAACATTTATAAAGCTAGCATAAAATATGGTAACCAGCTGAAATACTATACTGACTCATCTAACACAGTGTTATTAGAAGTTATGAAACTCCTTATGAAATGGATATCGGCTTAAAATGAGAAATCAGAGAGATGAGTTCAAATTCTAGTTGAATTCATTGCATTCACTAATGCACAAATACTCTTGGGAAAGTATTTATCAATCTCTTCTTCCCCCAGCTATGGGTTAAATAGCAGGACAGATTAGGTTCTTTAGCATTGGTTGGCAACCAGTCTACTGCAGAAAGTAATGGCAACCTACTGCGTAAAAATCTTCTACCCAGTCTATTTTGAGACATGATCACCCAAGCGTATATCACATAATTGCACTACCTGACTGCCTGAATAAATGAATATTCTTGATTTTATTTTTTCATCTTCTACCCAGTCTATTTTGAGACATGATCACCCCAAAATTAGATCATCTGTTAGTGAGTTTACTGTAGTTGATTCGTCTCAAACATGAAACGCTAAATAGTTCTTCCCAAAAAGAGTGTAGATTAGTAGTCCGAAATACAAAAACGCACAAGAGTTCTTCCTAAAGAAAGTGTAAACTTCAAACTTGTGAAAGCAACAAGAGTTCTTCCCAAAGAAAGTCCTTTTTTCCCCCCAGTGGGCTAGAAGGAGACATATTTATATCTCATCAAATCTCGTGGTCAGCATGATTTTGCATCAATTTGACAGCATAAAACAATATGGCTTCCTCACGAGACTCTTTTCACGTACAGACGTCCATGAGGTAAGTTGTTTTTTTTGCTTCTTAAACTACATTTATAAATAACTCTAAACTAACCCCCACTAACAAAAAACAATCTAATTTCTATTCGCACCATAATCAAAATTATTTGCTTTTTCATTGTTTCTTCTAAATCTTGCCCACCCCACCCCTCATACATTTGCTCAAGCACATCAGATATGTTATGTACTGTTTTCCTCTGTCTCTCTTACCCTCAGGTTCTCCTGGAAGTATCAGATTTTCAAAGTCCTACTTCCTCACTATGTGCTCCAAAAGTTTCAACTGCCTCTTCCTGATGTTAAATATAAGTTTCTTTTTTGTTGTTATTTTCTCTAAAACCCCATCATTTCTCATATTTTTGATCTATGGTATCCTCAGCATCTTTCTGTAGAAACACATTTCTGTTTCTTCATCCCAATATGTCTTCAGATCTCAGTGTCACACTTTCCATTATCAGTAGGCTTACGGCCTATCATGTTGAATACAATATGACTTCCTCATGAGACTCTTTTCTCATACAGGCGTTCATGAGGTAAGTTGTTTTTTCTTCATAAACTACATTTACAAATAACTCTAAATTAACTCCCACTAACAAAAACAAACTAATTTCTATTCGCACCATTAGCATGGACCAGGCTTGCTTCCAGAGAGTAAAACACTACGCCTCCTTGGTCTCACACTTTCAGCGGACCTCAAGTGGAATGACTATATCGAATCCATTGCTAAATCCGCTGCTATGAATGTCGGTTCTCTGTGCAGGGCCCGGAGGTCTTTTCCGTTTGAATCTATCCTGCACATTTATAAATCTACCATCCGCCTGTGCATTGAATACTGTTGCCATATCTGGTCAGGTGCCCCTGCTATTCTTCTTGGGCTTCTCGACAAGGTACAGCGGAGGGTCTGTAATGTGATCAATACTGACTTGGCAGACCGCCTGCAGTCTCTCTCTCACCGGCGCAAGGTGGCTTCCCTGTGCTTCTTCTATAAATACTTTCATGGCTTCTGCTCCGATGAACTTAGATCACTGGTGCCCCCTAGGTTCGAATTTGCACGAGATACTAGATTAGCAACTAGATCCCACCCTTTTACAGTGAAACTGATAAAATGCAACCGCAACTTCTACTCCATCAGTTTCTTTTCTCGCACTTCCCGACTGTGGAATTCCCTTCCACATGACTGCTTCCCCGATGGCTACAATCTCCAGGAGTTTAAATGTAAGGTCAATAGACACCTCCTCACACACTAACTCACTTCCATTCTTTCAAACACTCTTCCCCTCCTCCAAACTATCTATCACCCCCCACTTCTGACATTTCCTATATCTAACAATTCTTTCTATTTACCTTCCCCTATGTAGCCCCAAGTGCAATAGTGGCAGTGGAATGCCTTGCTTGGAGTGAAACGATTAAAAAAAAAAAAAGAAAAAAAAATTTGTAGCTCTGTTTTTTCATTGTTTCTTCTAAATCTTGTCCACCCCCCACATACATTTGCTCAAGCTCATCAGATATGTTATGTACAGTTTTCCTCTGTCTCTCTTACCCTCAGGTTCTCCTGGAAGTATCAGATTTTCAAAACCCTACTTCCTCACTATGTGCTCCAAAAGTTTCAACTGCCTTTTCCTGATGTTAAATATAAGTTTCTTTTTTGTTTTTATTTTCTCTAAAACCCCATCATTTCTCATATTTTTGATCTATGGTATACTCAGCATCTTTCTGTAGAAACACATTTCTGTTTCTTCATCCCAATATGTCTTCAGATCTCAGTGTCACACTTTCCATTATCAGTAGGCTTACGGCCTATCATGTTGAATACAATATGGCTTCCTCACGAGACTCTTTTCACATACAGACATCCATGAGGTAAGTTGTTTTTGTTTTTCTTCTTAAACTACATTTACAAATAACTCTAAATTAACCCCCACTAACAAAAACAATCTAATTTCTATTTGCACCATAATCAAAATATAAAATCAGGATTAGTCATAATTCTACATCAGAGATCTTCGGATATATAGCCCAGAACAACTGAGTAAAAAAACAAAATATACTGAGAAAACATTTAGACTTATTCACTACCCAGGCTTACGGCCTCTCACATTGAATACACCAGTTCTCACTCGATCACCAAAGTTAAGCAACGTTGAGCCTGATCAGTACTTAGATGGGTGACCACTTGGGAATACCAGGTGCTGAAAGTGTTTAGTGACGGATGTGCATGCTTACGGCCATATCACGTTGAATACACCGTTTCTCACTCGATCACCGAAGTTAAGCAATGTTGAGCCTGATCAGTACTTAGATGGGTGACCACTTGGGAATACCAGGTGCTGTAAGCGTATAGTGACGGATGTGCGTAGTGGTGCAGTGAACATCGGCTCGGAAAGAGAAATTAGTGAGCCGAGTTCGAATTCCAGTTGAATACCCTGCATTCACTTAAACACTGATACCCTTGGGAAAGGTATTAATCCATCCCTTATCTCAAGTTATGGGTTAAATAACAGGGTAGAGCTTGGGGACCCCGCCCTTAAAAACAAATCCCAATGAATTTTGATACTCGAAAAGAAAAAAGTATTACTAGACACGAAACTTATATCAAAACAACAATAAATTATTGAAAGAAAAAGATATTACCAGCAATAAATAAATAAAATTTAGTTGGCAATAAATGACCCGCCAAGGTTGATATGCCATAAAACAAAAACAACCAACCAACTATTCACTATCCACATCATCTCATCCTCAGTGCTAGAAAAAAGCTTACATAGTCCACAAATTTAAAAAAAACTAGTCAGCACCAATAGCACTTCTAACAACACAAAATTTATAAATCTTATTGGAGTAGATAGACTAAACTATCGCCCGGTTCACACTCCACCCATGTCTATTGAACAGGTGAAGAGGCTCATCCCTTGTTTCCTGTTTAGGATGCGGTTTCCGGTTTTCTCTTCTCACTTTTTTTTTTTCAATTGGAGTAGATAGACTAAACTATCGCTTGGTTCACACTCCACCCACGTCTATTGAACAGGTGAAGAGGCTCATCCCTTGTTTCCTGTTTAGGATGTGGTTTCTGGTTTTCTCTTTTCCAATCTTTTAACTCCTTTTTTTTTTTTTCAATTGGAGTAGATAGACTAAACTATCGCCCAGTTCACACTCCACTCACATCTATTGAACAGGTAAAGAGGCTCATCCCTTGTTCCCTGTTTAGGATGTGGTTTCCGGCTTTCTCTTTTCCAATCTTTTAACTGCTTTTCCTTTTTTTTTTTCAATTGGAGTGGATAGACTAAACTATTGCCCGGTTCACACTCCACCCACGTCTATTGAACAGGTGAAGAGGCTCATCCCTTGTTTCTTGTTTAGGATGCGGTTTCCGGTTTTCTCTTTTCCAGTCTTTTCACACCTATGTAGCCTCCTGCACATCAGTGGCGTTACTGCCTTGCTCGGGGTGATATGATTAAAAAAAAAAATCTTGCTTCTAATATTCTTTCTGCAGAACTTCTAAATAAATTATCTCTAATGCTATGATCATTACTACTCTGTCTAAGACAATTGGAGATATAATTAAAAAGAAAGAAAAAAACAAAAAATAACAACAATTCAAATGCAGGTACTTATCAAGTAACTACTTTGCAATGTGTTGTGAATTCTGGTTGAGAAACCACACAAAATAAATAACAAAAACAGATATGGAGATAGAAAATGTAAGTTATATTGAACAAAAATATACAAACTGGAACACGGGTTCGTCAGTTTAGGAATACTATTAGTAGAATCAATATATACATTCTTGTAGTGGAAAAGTATGTCCGGGTAATGAGTCTATATCCAAACAACTCCAACCTACTATGCATCAACTTACTGACCAATTAACAACTGTACAACTACATTATTTAGTTGTCCCTCCCAGTAAGGGCAACATGTGACACATGGTCAGTTTAAGTGGGATTTCCGGACTATATGGCCCGGCCAAAAAATACCTGTCTATTTTTCCCCAGTCGTGCTTCTACCCTTCGGCGGAACTACGACTGGGTTATTGATCTCTGCTCGGAAGCAGAGAGCGCCCTCTACCCGAAGGCAGAAAGCTGACAGTGAAAAAGGTAGCTACTTTACAACTACTACTGTTCTCTGTATAGGCAGGATAATATGTACACATCAGGCAAGTCCATTCTTGTATCCAAAAAAGGGTGATCTCCAACACAATGTAAAAGCATTTATATTGGTGAAACATTTCAAAATCTAAAAGCCCATATCTATGAACATAAAAGGGATTTACATTTGGACAACTATTTACACTTGTTTGTAATACACAGGAACAAAACTGGCCATAACTTTGATTTTACAAATGACAACCTAATTAAAAAAGAACATAATTATTTAAAGAGAAAGTACTTTGAGTGATTACTAATGCATATATTACCAACCATAAACACATCAAATCATTATATTACATCATCAAACTTTATTGAATCCATTCTTAAAGAATCTCACGTATGTTTACAAAAAAAAAAAACAAATGGATGTACGTAAAAACATTCCCAAATCAACATGCAAAAAACCCACCACATGTAATACCTAATACACACACACACACACACACACACACACACAATTATGAAGATGAATTATCATCCAAATCCTATAGTCGTACTAGGATTGTTACACACTTACATACAAAAAGCAATATTTATCGTTTTTCAGTTGGACTTGGTACCTGTTAATTTCTAAAAGCTTTAAACAGATACATTATCTCTCCTCAAATTTGGAAAACCATAAATTATACTAATGTTTGTTTAACAATTTGAATTCATGTGAAACCTGATTAACTAATAAAAATCAAAAACAAAAAAAAAAAAAAAAAAAATTTCTTTTTCTTCTAGATCTCATTCTCTGATGAAGCTTTACTAAAAGTCAAACATGTGAGATTGAGGTTTCCTATTTGTTCTTTACCTTCTCAGATACAGGTGTGTGTATATATATATATATATATATATATATATATATATATGAGCTGTGATACAGCAAAACAGGCTTGTATGTGGATGACTAATATATGATGCTTACTCAGAAGAAGAAATTAGATTTTAAAAATTTATTAAAAACAAATCCTGAGAGAAATAAAATCAACACATTGCTAAATAGGTAAAGGTTCAAAGTTAATTATTTTCAGGTCATTCAACCTATACGCACTCAACCTGAGTACCATGTGTTGCACGACAATCATCAAAACGGTATTCCACTTTTTGCCACGTTCGAATCAATAGCTCTGTGGATATTGGCTTCAAAAATTCAATGTCTCAAATCTTCAAGGGTAGCAGGGACAGATGAAGCAAACAGTTTCATTTATATTCTCCCACATATCGATTGTTATGGTAAGAATAAAAGTTATTTTAACAATTTACAATAAATTTTTAAAAAATGGTGAATGTACTGGATTATACAAAAAGAAAAGGCAGATTTTGGAAATTTAATTAAAAAGAATGCTAATAGACAGAATGATATTCAACAAATTACCAAATAAGAAACAGTTCAAAATTTATTTTTCAACCTGTATGCACTAAATAGATGTGCGTTGTGGTGCAGTGGATGTCGACTTGGAACAAGAAATCAGCGAGCCGAGTTCAAATTCCAGTTGAATTCCTTACAATCACTTACACAAAAATATCCTTGGAAAAGGTATCAATCCATCTCTCCTCTTCAGTTATGGGTTAAATAACAGAACAGATTATGTTCTATAGCCTTGCCTAGCAACCAGGCTACCACAGAAAGTAATGGCAACCTACTGCAGGATAACCTTCTACCCAGTCAGTTATCTTTTGAGACATGATCGCCCAAGTGTGTATCAGTGTAGAAGATTTTCCCAAGTAGGTTTCTATTAATTTCTGCAGTAGACTATTTGCCAACTAAGGCTATAGAGCACAATCTATCCTTTTATTTAATCCATAGCTGGAGGAAGAAGAGATGGATCAATACGTTTCCCAAAGATATTTGTGCGTAAGTGAATGCAACATATTCAGCTGGAATTTTAACTTACATCCTAGAGAGACATGGCACATAAAAGAATTGCTTATTAATAAAACTTCCTTTATGGAAGTTTTCTGCTTGGACATTATCTTTGATTTTGATGTCATCACGATCAAATTTAAGTCTTAAGAGGCCCCTGGGCTAATACAACTAATATATATTTGTATCTATATTAAAAAAAAAAAAAAGATATATTTTTAGATGCTTTTTGGTTTCTGATTAGTCTAAAAGTTTGCTATTAAATCTGAAAAAAAAAAATCATATTTGTTCTAATATTTGTTTTATAAATTTTATCATGGACCTAAAACAAAGAGGACTCTTGGTGGCCCCTCGACTGCACCCCATACTAGCCTGTATGTAAATTCAGCACCGGATGTCATTGACAAAAACTGACTCTTCCATGTTCGATTGAAGATATAAGGGCTGATATAGCCATTGACACTGTCAAAAATAACATATTTTAATATAACAAGCAAGAAATTTATGAAGAAAAGAAAACAGACTTTGAAGTTTTAGAAAGAAAATCATTAACTGAAATTTATTACTCGAGTTTATTATTCTTTATGTTTTTCATTTAAAAGGAGATAAGAATTTCACCGAGTTTAATTATACTGTCCTCCAAAATTAATTCTGCTCAGAAAAAAAGCCAATAAATTCTATAAGCAATTCGGTCAGCCTTATTCTAGAAGGTTTTTTAATACAGCAAGGCAATTCTGAGAAGATTCCTAATTATTGGCCATTATCTTAACAATATAAGATATGCATATGAGATCGTGTTGATAGCAAACACAGAAAGAAAACTACAAAATCTCTTAAAGGAAAGTGAGAAGAAAAGACTAAATGAATTACAAATCAGTGACACCAAAATTAAACAAGTACAAAAGTTTAAATATCTGGGAAGTGTTCTAACTAATAATGGTTGGTTGGTTGTTTTGTTTTTATGGCAAATCAACCTCAGCGGGTCATTTAATGCCAACTAAATTTTATTTATTTATTGCTGGTAATACTTTTTTCTTTCAACAATTTATTGTTGTTTTTATATAAGTTTTGTGTCTAGTAATACTTTTTTCTTTTCGAGTATCAAGATTCAGTGGGATTTTGTTTTTAAGGACAGGGTCCCCAAGTTCTAGCCTTGTTATTTAAGCAATAACAGGAGAAAAGGGACAGATTGATACCTTTCCCAAGGGTACCAGTGCTTAAGTGAATGCAGGGTATTCAACTGGAAAGGTATTAATCCGTCTCTTCCTTCCAGTTATGGGTTAAATAACAGGACAGATTGGGTTCTATAGCCTTGGCTGGCAACCAGTCTACCACAGAAAGCAATGGCAACCTACTGCGGGATAATCTTCTGTCCAGTCAGTCATGTCTCTTTCGAGACATGATCGCCCAAAGCGTGTATCACGTATGGCACTTAACTGACTGACTGAAGATAATAGTTGGAAACATGATTAAAGCCTCTACTGGGCATCAAGTGGGGGATCGGTTTTCAATTGTTATGAAGTAATAAACTGATCCCTCACAAATTACTACTGATTAATACAATACATCTCTTCTTTCATTCAGCTATAGTTTAAAGAGCAGGATAGAAAATCTTCTGCCCAGTCAGTCATGTCTCTTTCGAGACATGATCGCATAAGCGTGTTTCACATATGGCACTTAACTGACCGAGTGATGAGTCACAAGACTCGTGTTGCTGTCCAAACATTCAGGGGAAAACAAAGTGACAGATGGACAATATTTTCAGAAAATAAACTGATATTGGCAGATATATATTTTTCACAGAAAATCAAGAAATGGAAAAGCAAAATAGTAAAAATAAACATTGGTATATTCTGGTGGCAGCGCTAGCTGAATTGATTTCAGTAAATTAAGCAAATGACTAATTGTGCCTGATGGTTTGAATTTGGTTGTGTCAAAATGGTAGTCATAGCTTTGATTTACAGCCCAAGGTGAAAATGTTATTTTTGTGAGAAGCAGCAACATTACTATATCTAGGCTGGGTTTGGGGAGGAGACAGGCAATCTATAAATAGATTCACTAATATGTCCAAAAGCAGTAGGGTTACTTTGCTTCTTCTGTCATTTCTTGTAATCAATAGCAGTTGTCACACACTGCGATTGTCAAGGCTCTAAGCTTATAAGGCCATTTTGCTCTTTTGTATCACTTGGCATTTTTATTGATTCCTGTATACCCCTAAAAATACTTATAAGGCAGGGATTCCCAATCATTTTGCTCTTCTGTATCCCTTGACATTTTAATAGACCCCTAAAAATACTTATAAGTCAGGGATTCCCAATCATTTTGCTCTTCTGTATCCCTTGACATTTTAATAGACCCCTAAAAATACTTATAAGGCAGGGATTCCCAATCATTTTACTCTTCTGTATCCCTTGACATTTTAATAGACCCCTAAAAATACTTATAAGGCAGGTGTTCCCAATCATTTTGCTCTTCTGTATTCCTTGGCATTTTAATAGACCCCTAAAAATACTTATAAGGCAGGTGTTCCCAATCATTTTGCTCTTCTGTATTCCTTGGCATTTTAATAGACCCCTAAAAATACTTATAAGGCAGGGATTCCCAATCATTTTGCTCTTCTGTATCCCTTGACATTTTAATAGACCCCTAAAAATATTTATAAGGCAGGGGTTCCCAATCATTTTGCTCTTCTGTATCCCTTGACATTTTAATAGACCTCTAAAAATACTTATAAGGCAGGGATTCCCAATCATTTTGCTCTTCTGTATCCCTTGACATTTTAATAGACCCCTAAAAATACTTATAAGGCAGGGATTCCCAATCATTTTGCTCTTCTGTATCCCTTGACATTTTAATAGACCCCTAAAAATACTTATAAGGCAGGTGTTCCCAATCATTTTACTCTTCTGTATTCTTTGGCATTTTTATAGATTCCTGTATATCCCTTACAAATTGAGAATGAAAATGAAATTTTTATATTTTATTATAAAGTCTGAGTAGAGTCAATTGCTCATAACATCAGTGAATTAAACGCAGGTAATTTATAAAATAATTTGATCCTTTAGTATTTGTCTAGCACCTGAAGAAGGTCATAGCATACGACTGAAATGTTGCACAAATGACAACAAAGATGAGGACAATAGTCTGAATAATGTAAATAATGTAAATTTGATCCTTTGTTCATATTTTTCTTCAATTATTTATAAAGATCTTCATTAAGTAAAAGTACACAAAACTATTCAAAAGTATGTCAGTCAGTCAGTTAAGTGCCATACGTGATACACGCTTGGGCAATCATGTCTCGAAAGAGTCATGACTGACTGGGCAGAAGATTATCCCGCAATAGGTTGCCATTGCTTTCTGCGGTAGACTGGTTGCCAGCCAAAGCTATAGAACCCAATCTGTTCTGTTATTTAGCCCATAAATGTCCTGTTATTTAACCCATAACTGGAAGGAAGAGACGGACTAATACCTTTCCCAAGGGTATTTGCACGTAAGTGAATGCAATGAATTCAACTGGAATTTGAACTCGGCTCACAAATTTGTCATTCTGAGCCAATATCCACTGCACCACAATGCACATCCATCTATATGCTTTGTCAAATATGGCACTAAAGATGAGAACAATGTCTGAATAACGTAAATAGTATAAAATAATATGATATAAATTGTTTCGTGCTAGAATGGCTCTAAATTTTCTACATGTGTGTCAATGCAAGTGCAATACCCGCCCTTGTCAATTGCCAACCAAGGGAGGTAACAGTTTCAGTACCTAAGGCGGTATTGCCACCCATAACACCACCAGACAGGGGATTTTTTTTTGTGTGAGTCTCTGTCTCTTGAAAAATTTTTTACAATTGCAAGTCAGATTTTCATCATATTATTAAAAGGGTTTGTTTTTGATCGTCAACCAATATTCAAGGTGATCATAGCAACTGTTTTTAATGTTGTCAGATGCAAGATAGACAGATGTAGCATTGTGTTGCGAGCATGGTTTCAGTCAACTTTGCTTATTTTGAATCTTGACCAGGTCCAGACCCAATGCTTGTTGAGTCGTTATCTGGAGATGTTGTGAAGCACATTTTAGGTTCTGGCCAGTGATGCCAACCCTAAAAAGGAATAAATGGCAATTGACCATCCAAGAAATCTGTGGCACATGATATATCTACTCCCTTTCCATGCAGTCAGTTTTTCTTTCACTCATGTACCGCCTCCCTGAATTCTTCCCATATTAAGCCACTAGGAATCGGCATTTGAACAGGAGGCGGCCATACTGGAATAGTCATGATCCGAAAGATAATCACCCTACAATATGCGATTGAATGTGAAAACAATTTCAATGTAAATAAAGTCAATTTGCAATTCTATCTATAATAGCCTGCATAGAGATAGAAAATTAAGTAAATTCACAAAAATAGAAAGGGTTGAAAAACAAGGATGCCTCTTTTCACCAAATTTATTCTACTTTTAGTATTTGTCCATATTTCTGAGATGAGGTAGTATTTACAGTATTTACATTATTCAGACTATTGTCCTCATCTTTGTTGCCATTTGTACGATGTTTAATAATAGATCATTCTATTTGTCTATATTTCTGAGATGAGGTAGTATTTACAGTATTTACATTATTCGGACTATTGTCATCATCTTTGTTGCCATATATACATATATATATATATATATATATATATATACACATACATGCACACACACACTACTGGCCATAATTATTAGGCCACCCCAGTTTAAAAAAAAAAAAATTATGTATTTCATACTATTTTTAGTATTTATTGCCAAGTGGATAGTTCTAAATGAAAATAGAATGGTTCTTTGTTATTATTACTTATGTATCCCATAAATTTCAGCTTTCTCTTACTGATTGTAAGCATAAGTTTCCTCATAGTTCCTATATTTCTTAAGACCTCCATGTTGATCACATGTTCTGTCAATAGCATTCATCACTGCAGTCATATCTATTGCTCAAGTTCTTTTCTTCATCTGAGATTAAATTGTCCTAGGTTCATTGTCCTAGATTAAATTCTCTTCTTCATCTGAGATTAAATAGTCCTAGGTTCATTGTCCTAGATTAAATTCTCTTCTTCATCTGAGATTAAATAGTCCTAGGTTCATTGTCCTAGATTAAATTCTCTTCATCATCTGAGATTAACCCTCTAGGGCCATTCGTATCATATTTGATACAGTATGAAAACAAGCCTTGAAAGAAATATTTCCCTGAAAATTTTTTTAAGAGAAATATTTTATAAATTTCAAATGAAAGCAGTACTGACTGCTCAGTCAATGAATACCAAATGTTTCCTTATAGGGAAATACCAAATGTTTCCTTACAGAGAAATACTGTATCAAATATGATACGAATGGCCCTAGAGGGTTAAATAGTCCTAGGTTCATTGTCCTAGATTAAATTCTCTTCTTCATCTGAGATTAAATAGTCCTAGGTTCATTGTCCTAGATTAAATTCTCTTCTTCATCTGAGATTAAATAGTCCTAGGTTCATTGTCCTAGATTAAATTATCTTCTTCATCTGAGATTAAATTGTCCTAGGTTCATTGTCCTAGATTAAATTCTCTTCTTCATCTGAGATTAAATTGTCCTAGGTTCATTGTCCTAGATTAAATTCTCTTCTTCATCTGAGATTAAATAGTCCTAGGTTCATTGTCCTAGATTAAATTCTCTTCTTCATCTGAGATTAAATTGTCCTAGGTTCATTGTCCTAGATTAAATTCTCTTCTTCATCTGAGATTAAATTGTCCTAGGTTCATTGTCCTAGATTAAATTCTCTTCTTCATCTGAGATTAAATTGTCCTAGGTTCATTGTCCTAGATTAAATTCTCTTCTTCATCTGAGATTAAATTGTCCTAGGTTCATTGTCCTAGATTAAATTCTCTTCTTCATCTGAGATTAAATTGTCCTAGGTTCATTGTCCTAGATTAAATTCTCTTCTTCATCTGAGATTAAATAGTCCTAGGTTCATTGTCCTAGATTAAATTCTCTTCTTCATCTGAGATTAAATAGTCCTAGGTTCATTGTCCTAGATTAAATTCTCTTCTTCATCTGAGATTAAATTGTCCTAGGTTCATTGTCCTAGATTAAATTCTCTTCTTCATCTGAGATTAAATTGTCCTAGGTTCATTGTCCTAGATTAAATTCTCTTCTTCATCTGAGATTAAATAGTCCTAGGTTCATTGTCCTAGATTAAATTCTCTTCTTCATCTGAGATTAAATAGTCCTAGGTTCATTGTCCTAGATTAAATTCTCTTCTTCATCTGAGATTAAATTGTCCTAGGTTCATTGTCCTAGATTAAATTCTCTTCTTCATCTGAGATTAAATTGTCCTAGGTTCATTGTCCTAGATTAAATTCTCTTCTTCATCTGAGATTAAATAGTCCTAGGTTCATCGTCCTAGATTAAATTCTCTTCTTCATCTGAGATTAAATTGTCCTAGGTTCATTGTCCTAGATTAAATTCTCTTCTTCATCTGAGATTAAATAGTCCTAGGTTCATTGTCCTAGATTAAATTCTCTTCTTCATCTGAGATTAAACTGTCCTAGATTTATTGTCCTAGGTTCATTGTCCTAGATTAAATTCTATTAAATTCATTGTCCTAGATTAAATTCTCTTTATCTGAGATTAAATTGTCCTAGATTAAATTCTCCTAGATTCGTTGACATATCTGTGATTAGATATTACATAGGAGTAAGTAAATATCTCGAAACATTTAACCACATACATGAATATTCCACATTTTTACTCATGTCCAATATTGTTTGCCATTTTCTCTTATTGTTTCATTATAAACCAAATTAACTGTTTCTATTCTAGCTGAATCCAAGTCAAATCAAATTAACTCTCTTCATTTTTTTTATTCAATTACCTGTGAACAGATTAGACAAGCCAAAGATGTAGGGAGCATTTTAAAACCAACAATCAATTTTCAATTAGACTCATTTAAATTAAAACAGATAAACTGTAACTCCTCGACATTCAAATTTAACAAAAATAAATAAATAAATAAAAATTAAAAATTTCAAGAAAACGGACTGACAGACAAATAATTACTGACAATATTGCTCACATGAGTTTAATAATTAATAAGATTACAAGACGTCTCAGTTTAGTTGGGTTTGCTCTGGCTTGAACGATTTATCCTATCCAAGTATTTCACTCATGATACACTACTGGCTCAAATATTGATGCTAATTTAAAAAAAAAATTGCCTAAAATTTTTTTCACTGGAAGAGTTTTTACTAATTCTATATTCTATGGAGGAGGGTATATGTTTGATTATACTTGGGGGTGAGTTGACTTTGGGTGGATGTATAATGAGTATTCATTGGGTTTTATGTAAGAAATATTTAAACAAAACACAAGTCTTTACAATAAGTCCCTAAAAAAGTGACTACAAAAACCAAGACATCAAGTATATAACAAACTATAACCATAACAGGAAAAATAGAAATAGAAAAATCATTTGGTACACACCTCCTTTCAACCAAATGGTAAACACCAAGTTAGGGCAGAAGTTCCTCAATTTAATTAAAAAACACTTCCCCATCAAAAACCCTCTAAGTAAAATTTTTAACAAAAACACTTAAACTAAATTATAGTTGCACAAACAACCTATAACAAATCATGACAAATATATCCTAAATCAACACATAGATCAAAATAAAATTAACTACCAAAATAATAAAGATGACAACAATAAAAACCTATGTAATTGTAGAAACTCCAACAATTGCCCACTACAGAATAAATGTAAAATCAACTCAATAATCTACCAATGCAACATAACATCAATTGAAAATCCCACTATAAATATCCGATCTACTATATATATCGGACCTACTAAGAACACTTTTAAGCAGTGCTGGTACATGCACTTAACTTCATTTGAAAACAACTTATACCGAAACCAAACATCCCTTTCTGCATATTTTTGGAAATTAAAGGACTCAAAACAGAAACCCAAAGTAAAATGGAAAATCCTAAAAAAAAAACTAGAACTTGCAACTTGCTTAATGACATCTGCCCTTTATGCTTAAGTGAAAAGCTACACATTCTAAAATACCCCAACAATAGCAAACTATTGAACCGTAGAGATGAATTAGCAGTATTATGTAAACATCGCAAATATTTCTCGTTAAAATTTAAATAACCAAAAATACCTCATCCACATGAAACAATCCCCCACAAAATGCAATAAATACACATAACCAATCCTCAAATTAAAAAGAACAAATAATGTATAAATAAAAGAAAATAAATCTCACACAGCATTAACAGCAATTCCATCCACCTATAAATAGTAGTAAAATAAAAACTATCTACACTTCCTTAAAAAAACCATGTATCCCAATAAGAATTACCTAAACTAAACGAAAAAGTAACCTGTCCAAAACTAAGCTACCCCACACCCTTCTAACCCAAAGCAGCATCTCTAGAACTACAAACGGACATTTACTTACATCGTTCTCATTAACAGCAGCACCACTCTAATCACACTTAGATAGCAGTAAAATAAACAAAAAATGTCTACCCTTCCTTAAAAAAACCCATAAATCCCAATATAAGAATTACCCAGACAAAATAAATAAGGAACCCGTCTTAAACTAAGCTACCTCTCCTAACCCAAGGTTATATCTCTAGGGCTACAATACGACCAACTAAATCAGAATAAACCCCCACCCCACATTCGCTTAAACATCATATCACCATAAATAAACCATTTTCACCATTTAACTTTCATTTCAACTTATCACCCGATGAGAAGTGCACATAGCAGCTTTGAAAAGCGAAAATTTTTGTGTAGTGATACTATGAATTTATAAACCATTGTAACAACCATTACAATATATATATATATATACTAGGTGTGATTGGTAAATTGTCGCAATTATTTTATTATTTCAAAGCAAAAGGTTTTTATACTAAATATTAAATTTATTTTGTAACAAGTTATTTTTTTGTTAAAGCATTTGTTGAGTAAATCAAATAAAATGACTTTAAATGGTTTATTTTCTGTCAATATGCCTCATAAAAGATAAAATAGTTCTTGTCCTAATACTTTTGCACAGTGCGTTGTGGTGCAGTGGATATTGGCTCAGAATGAGAAATCGAATTGGGAAAGGTATTAATCCATCTCTTCCTTCCAGTTATGGGTTAAATAACAGGACAGATTGGGTTCTATAGTCTTGGCTGGCAACCAATCTACTGCAGAAAGCAATGGCAACCTACTGCGGGATAATCTTCTGCCCAGTCAGTCATGCCTCTTTCAAGACATGATCGCCAAAGCGTGTTTCACGTATGGCACTTAACTGACTGTATAAAAGGAGTAGAGGCTTATTTCTCGTTTAAGACTGGGTTTCTGGTTCCTTCTAAAGTCTACTTCAGCTCTATTTCTAATGTCTCCACCTAAATTTTGAAATTTTATTTACTATTGTTTTTTTTTTCCTCAGTTTTTATTCCTCATGTCCAGTTCACAATCCTTCCTCGTTTTTTGAACAGGAGTAGAGGTTTAACTCTAGCTTTCTGTTTAAAACTGGCATCCTGGTTCCTTCTAAAGTCTCATTCTTTTTCATTCCCAGTAACTGCTTATGTCTTAGTGGCATTGTTGCCTTGCTTAAGTCAAATTAATTTAAAAAAAAAAAAAACACACACCATGAAATGTTGGTTTGAAGCACTTACTATTGTTATTTTCAAGCCAGTTTTGATATCTAGTATCATGAAATATAACCTGTTTTATGGCATACTAGCAGTATAGCCCGGCGTTGCTCGAGTGTAATGAAAGCTTTAAAACTGATCCATAGTCCTGGAGCTCAGACTCTTTGGATGTTGGCACGAAAGACTAAAAAGCAATAGTTGTTTCCAGTTAAAGCAAAACCGTAGACTGAAAGAAAAATGAATGGATGTAAGTCAAATTTTGATTTCCTGGTATCGATATCAAATAAGTTTTTTTCATCGAGAACTGTCACCTTGAAACTTCTGAATATCATTTCTTATGTCTTTGTCTATGAGTGTATCAAATTTGATTAAAATCGGACCACTCCTACTATAACCCCATTTTTTCGATTATCGATATTTATCAGGGGTACCTCGACACAAAACCTAGCTAAGAACACTCACAGACGCTTATAGTACAAATGTGTAAATTTTCAAGAAAATCGGTTCAGCCGTTTCGGAGTCTATAGGTAACGGATACACACACAGACACAGATACACACACACAGACAAAGTTCCATTTATAAATAAGTTTAGATAGATTTTTATATGGGCTGCAAGTGCTGTTTGCCTTACTGTGTACTGCAGAGAATACAATTGAAAATGAACCGTCAGAAATCGTTGTCAGTATCTTTATAGTCATTTATTCCCAGTATATGGTAATTTCCTAATTTTCCAAAAATGGGCCAGTGCAGTCAGGCAACAATGTTATAACAATGCAGTAATTAATATCAAGGCAAACAAAAAGAACCAGAAAACAACGTTAACAAGCAAAACAAAAAACAATACAATTGTAATCAAATTACAATTATGTGTGTAAATTGTAATTTTATTATGATTAACAGAATGTAGGTGGGTGGAGGAGAGCAAAATGCAAACAGCACAAAGTAACCTCAGATTCTAATGTACTGAACTATTTTGACTAAAGTGAATGAGATATATTTTTTTTAATTTGAAAAAGCCTGAACATTCTTCTTTGAGGCAAAAAATTACTTTGCCAGTTACACTCCCAAAAATAACATTTTATATTAAAGTAATTGGAGCAAATCAGCACAGACAAAGTTTCCTGTCTTAGAAAGAAGAAGCATTTAACACTGACAAACACAAAGAGAAAACTGATAGTCACAGCAACAGGAATGTATGTCTAATCTTTACTGTTGATTTTTTAATAACACATCACTTAATAAGTCCCAGGCCTGACATATATAAAATCCATGTAATTTTTATGAAATACTAACCTTCAAATGGCACATGACAAAATTTGGGCCCAATCAGATTATTAGTTTATTATTACAGTTATTTAAGTGAAGCTACTATTGCAAATTTTCAAAACAATGGAAAAATCTGAATTTTGTGTGGATAAAGCATTGTTTTCTGATGGCAAAAAATACTGTTCAAGCAAAACAATAGCTTGATAAGTGTTATTCATACTCTGCTCCATCAGAAACAAAAATTAAGAAGTAATATGTTGACTTTAAATGCGATCATACAGACACAAATGACGCCGAATGCTCAGGTCAGCCAAAATTGGCAGATGTCCTGGAAAACAAAAAAAAAAAAAAAAATCCACAAACTCATTTTGGCTGATTGTAAATTGAAGTTGCATGAGATAGCAAAGGAGTTGAACATTTCAGAAAGCAGTGTATTCACCATTTTGCATAAACATTTGTCAATGAGAAAGCTGTGTTCAAAGTGGGTGCCACGTTTACTCACAGTTGATCAAAAACAACACATCAACAATTCAGAGTGTTGTTTGCAACTGCTTTTTTTTTTTTAATCATATCACCCCGAGCAAGGCGGCAACACCACTGATGTGCAGGGGGCTACGTAAGAATGAAAAAACTAGAAGAGAAAGCCGGAAACCACATCCTAAACAGGGAACAAGGGATGAGCTTCAAAGCAACAAGGAGTTTTTGTGTAAATATGTGACAATGGATGAAACATAGATTCACCACTTTCACTCTGGAGTCAAATCGGCAGTCAGCTTAGTGGACAGCAGCAGGTAAAAGATGTCCAAAGCGACCAAAGATGCAAACATCAGTAGGTGGAGGTTTTGGCCTCCGTAGTTTGAAATGTACAAGGTATTTTGTTCATCAATTACCTTGAGAAAGGAAGAACCATCAATAGCGAATATTATATAGCATCATTGGTGCATTTGAAGGAAAAAATTGCCAAAAATACAGCCCTAAATGAAGAAGAAAAAAGTTATCTTTCATCAAGACAATGAACCATGTCACAAGTCGGCTACATCGATGGCAAAACAACATGAATTGCACACCCACCCCATTCTCCAGATCTGGCCCCCAGCAACTACTGGATGTTTGCAGATGTCAAAAGAATGTTCCAGGGAAAGAGATTTGGCTACAAAGAAGTGATATCAGGTACTGAGGCGTATTTTGAAATCAAAATCGTTCTACAAAAAAAAGCATCGAATTGTTAAATTACTGAAATTAGTGTATCACCCGAGAAGGAGACTATGTTGATGAATAAAAATGAATTTTGCCTAAAAATTGTTGTTTTATTAGTTAGGCCTGGATTTATTGAGTGACGTGTTATCTGTTAACAAGTTCACCTAAAGTTGATGGGGTACAAGTGCCATCTGGAGACATAAATACCCATGAATTTTACACTATTTACTCATCCAGCTTTTGCCCTCATCTTTATTGCCATATTCACAATGTTTCAGCCACTGTACACTCTGAACTTCTTCAGATGATATACTTTATTATTCTGAATCACTGGTGGAAATAATGCAAAAGTGATTTGACACAAAGAGTTGTGAGTTCAATACTCGGCCATGTCAGAGGGAACAAAATGTTGGAAAGTCGAGTTACTGAAACAGTCAGTCAGTTAAGTACCATATGTGATACACGCTTTGGGCAATCAGGTCTCGAAAACGACATAACTGACTGAGCAGAAGATTATCCTGCAGTAGGTTGCCACTGCTTTCTGCGGTTGACTGGTTGCCAGCTAAAGCTTTAGAATCCAATCTGTCCTGCTATTTAATCTATAACTGGAAGGAAGAGATTGATTAATACCTTTCCCAAGGGTATTTGTGCGTAAGTGAATGTAAGGAATTCAACTGGAATTCGAACTCAGCTCCACCGATTTATCGTTTCGAGTCGATATCCACTGTACAACAACGCACATAGACATGTCCAAAAAAGCTATGCCACATGGAATTAGAACAATCTAGACTTGGGCAGTGGAACGATAAGAATCCACCCCTGTAGATGAAATAAATGGTTTAATACGAAATTACCTAAAGGTGACGAGGATCAGCAACTACCTGATGAAAGGGGGGGGAGTGCAACAACGGAAACGCTGTGATAACAAAAAAAAATGGGGACAATAGTCTGCATGTAAATAATACTAGCATCATAACCCGGCATTGCCCGGGCAACTCAGAACATTTTAGTAGTAGTGTAATATAACAATCTGGCCCCACCCGAGGAAGGCTGATGTAAGCGGGGGTGTTTCCGGTCGTTGAAAGGAACGGATGTTTGTTTGACCTTATTTCCGGCAGTAGCGGAAATGGCTACAGAGGCAAACAGAACAGGTGTCTCTGAGAATTACGTGGGCGTGCGTGGGCGAGGTAAAAACCGGAAGAAAAAGTCCCGGTTTGGAGATTATAAAAAGACCTCGGCGCACGGATTCACCAGACAGACAGACCAGAGTAGCAGTAGAGAGAGAGAGACACAACAGATACGACAACACTCCCGTCAACCCATTAGAAGCGCGCTCTCTCGCTCTCTGTTCCCTAGGCTACACGGTTCATCGTCATTAATAAAAATATAACTTATATTTTTATATATATGCGTGTTTGTCTGTTTGTCAATATACAACAGTAGGAGAAAATGCCACTTTTTATTTTACATATTTTGTTTTTGTTTAAAAAAAAAAAAAAACTTTTTTTTAAAAATTTTTCTTTTGTTTCAAAATTACAGGGAAAAATATTCACATTTTTTTGTTGACCAAATGATTTTTTAAAATGTCGAAAAAAAATAAATATAAAGGCATTTTTTTTTTTAATACAAAAATATTTTAGTCACATTTGACACATGTGATTTGATTTCTGTGATGTAAAACGTTAGAATAAAAATTAAATATAAAGGCTCATTTTTTTTTTAATAAGAAATATTTTAGTCACATTTGACATGTGATTTGATTTCTATGATGTAATTCAGCAACCATCTTAGATCTTAGATGTTTTACGGAGCAAATGTAAACAAAAAGGGAAAATTGTAAAGGGAAAATTGTAAAGGGAAAATTGCTGAACTTAAACCCAAAAATTATGTGCTGACATGGCTTCCCTGTAGATATGTGTCCCTAGAAAGTTTGAATGGCATAGCTTAAAAAATGTAGGCATGCATAGGGAACAGTTACACAGACTCACAGATTGCCTTTTTTATATATATATATATATATATATATATATATATATATATATATATAGATACTGCTGTTGACATATTTACACATACACTACTTGCTATAATTATTAGGCCATCCCAGTTCTTTTAAAGAAATGATGTATTTCATAATATTTTTAGTATTCATTGCTAAATGAAAATAGAATGGGTCTTTTGTTATTATTCAGTCAGTTAAGTGCCATACGTGATACATGCTTGGGCGATCATGTCTCGAAAGAGACATGACTGACTGGGCAGAAGATTATCCTGCAGTAGATTGCAATTGCTTTCTGCAGTAGACTGGTTGCCAGCCAAGGCTATAGAACCCAATCTCTTCTATTATTTTATCCATAACTGGAGGAAAGAGGTAGATTAACACCTTTCTCAAATGTATTTGCGCATAAGTGAATGCAACGAATTCAACTGGAATTCAAACTCAGCTCCCCGATATCCACAGCACCACAACACACATCCAAGTTGTTATTATTACTTTGCAAAATTTTACAAGACAAGGAAGCAAAGATGAACTCATCCAAATCACCCTAAATTTTCTTCATTCTTTCATTGATGCAAATGCAATATAGGTAATTATTAAATATTTATAAATGCATGTGATGCACATGTTATTGTGCAGTATTAACAAAAGAACTATTCTATTTTCATTTACAATTATTCACTTGGCAATAAATACTAAAAAATAGGATGAAATACATCATTTTTTTTTAAACACTGCGGTGGTAGTGTACATGCAAACCCAGAATAGATATGTGGTAGCATTCTGGTATACAATATATGCACGTAAAACAAATGTTTCCTTTTCAGAATTTACATTTGTTATTTTATTTTAAAGAATTTTTTTAAAATTTTGTCTTTACAAATCTAATAGTTTAACAATCTTAATCTGATTAGCATGATGTTTTGAAGAGATTATATACAAATCAAGAACAGAGAACAGCAAGCAATGTTACGACTAATACAATATAAAGTTTTAGCGGAAAAAAAAATGACTAAGTCTTGAACCAAAAAATTAAAATAATGTTTAACATTTTTAAGAGTGCAAAGTGACCTAACACTCGAGTAAAAGTTTCTCTATACAATTTGTAGAGATTGTTAGAAGACTCTAAAACATTCTGTTCCCCACCGTCATCTGTAGCCCTCAGCATTAAATAGGACAAAATAAATAAGTGTTGCAGAATGTGTTATTTACAAGGCTGTAAATTATTTCGTTTGGTAAAATTTTGTCTGCTTGATTTCATTTGTAATAAAAAACCAAAACTGATTTAATTGCAATGCCAAAGTGGAACACTTACTGGAATGTTGACATTTTCTGCACAAACCGTTTGTTTAGCGAAAAGGAATATAAATTGATAAGAATTCCTTAAGAATTTTGGTTCCATTGTCGGCATTTAATGCCTGATACAGGCTATCGTTAACCAAATTTGGTAATCAAAACCAGCTACATGCTTTACATTGGGTTTGCATAATTTCATCAGGAAAAAATATGGCAATTTCTTTGACTTTTTGTTTAAAATCCTCTTTAAAGACATTTTGGAAGGTTTTAACATTTACAAGACAAAGCTGCAAGTTTAATTTTCACTCACTTTTCTGAAGCACAAAGCATTTTTTTTTAGTTTTTGCCATTAGCTTTTTCTCTGTCAATACATATTACTGCGTGGAGAGGCTTTTAAAATTTTTTTTTTTTAAACCATTTCACCCCAAGCAAGGCAATAAAGTTACAAAGATGTAAGGGGTTACTGAGTGTTAGAGAATATGAGAAAAAGTAAACATTCAGGAGAGAGGCTAATAACAAAAAAACAATAATTAAGATACAAGATAACAGTTGACATTGATCTTGAAAAACTGAAATGCAAAGTTAACTGGAAAACAAGAAGAGAGTTCCACAAACTAGAAGTGCGATAAAATAAATTGTTAGCACAGTACTTATGGTTACATCTAGCAATTTCAACAGTAAAATGATGAGACCTTACGATATTTATTGCACATAAACATACAAATGTGGGACAAGGCCTAACACGGGGATGGGGGAAGGCTGGTCATCTTCTGTCCTAAACTAACTTAGCTATTCACATTCGTTGACCCTGGCACTCTACAACAATCCTTCCACTATAATGCCACATTTTTACTTACCATGATGAGACCTTACTGCCAATCTAGTACTGCTCTTAAATTCATAAAGTCTAGGTACCATAGCAGAGAGTTCATTAAAAAAATTTACCAAGAAAATATTTTTAAAATATGCACAGGGAAGCTACTTTACATCAATGGGAAAGTAACTGAAGCTGAAATGTCAGGTCAGGACTAAGAACATCACAGATAAAATATAAGTTATTTTATAAGATATCTTATCGAGATGGTTGTAAAAGAGTTCAGAACTATGTCATATCAATCTTCCTATGTGGCAGTGAATTTTGGCTAATTTCTTCACAGATGAAGCAGAGACTTAATAAAGATGTGGTACTACAGAAACCTGCTGAGAATAGCACGAATAAAAGATGAAAACAACAAAAAATTTTAAAGAAGATGGCAACAAAAAAGACACTTGTACTTCAAATCAAAAAGAGTCAGTTGAGATATCTGAGACACTTAACGAAGAAGGAGAGCTTTGGAAACTTGGCACTCACAGAACAGATGGAAGGGCAAGAGAGATACAGAGGGGAAAAGCAATTAATCTACCTAATTAGCTTGTGCAAATGGATGACAGAACAGTGATTAGAAGGAATAGTAAAAAGACAAACACTTCTTAGAGCTATGAAGGATAGGGAATTATGGAGAGCCACACATCATGAAAGGACCGTGGCAGATAAAATAAAACTATCAAATTTATCAGATCTGCTATCTTTCTCTGCGGAAGATCCACCCAGGCTAAATGTGTGTTGGGACGCCCGCGCCTATTCGGCTATAATGGACTATTTCATTACTATGTAAAGTAATGGTAGCATCTACATAGGGAAGTGTGTCGAGCAGCCGATCGACAAGTCAGTCGTAGACTTCCGGTGACGACCCGGAAGTACCCATTGCTCATACTACGTCTTACGACGGTTGAGACGATTAACCCTTATTCTTGTATTGGATACTAATAACCTTTGTAAATACTATTTTCACGGAATACAACAATTAACCTATTCCTGTTGTTGAGTTATTTATTCTTACTCATGACATAATATGAAACAAAATCTTTTTTTGGAGTGTATTATTCTCATTCTTTGTGCAAAGCCACTTCTGGTAGTCATGAGTTATCTCCCTTTAATTTAACTCTAAGTTATTTATTTGTTCAGCACTGCTGTAGCCTGGTATTGAACTCACAACTCTTTGGATCAATTCATCAGAACTAACCAACATCTATATTCAGAACCACATGTCCTTGAGGACAACAGCTAGTGAATTTCTGGAACTTATGAACCTAATGTTTCATTAACCATTTTTTTTACCAGAGCTCATATTGCAATTTTTGATGCTAATGATTCTCTCTAGCAATCTGTTTTACTTGTTCCCATATTGTATTCATCTCTATGCTTAGTTGGCTTAGGAGATTTTTGTAACCTAACATATGCCCTGCTTCCTGAAGTTTATGTAGTTTCCTGTAGCGTTCTCCATCTATTATTTCAACTTTATCCCATAGGGGGTGGTGATCCCCTTTCTCCCTTCATATATGGCCAACTTCACACAAGAAATGAGAATAATATACCCTAGTGATTGTAATAAAGGGTTCCGTTTAAAAAATTTTTTGTTGTACAGTTTTTTTAAATGTTCATACATATTTTTTTTATGGGCGCACAGTGGAGTGGCTCGGATTGAGAAATTGGAGAGTAGGGCTCTAATTCCAGTCTAGCTTATTATATTTACTTACATACTAGGAAAGGAATACCGCTCATTATATTCACTTACAATAGAAGTCAGCAACTCATTTGACCCCGCAGGCCAGATTGTGTTATAATGACGGGTCATGAGCCGGACAAAGGCCATTAATGAAAAATTAAAGAAAATTACATATGCAGACCCCTGTCAACCTAAATATTTAAAACCATAATGAAAATAAACATTGAAAAATCAGAAAACAAAATATAAAATTAAAAAACACCTAACAAAAATTACTTTTCCTCAAGGAACGTCAAAATACTTCAAAGTGAAAAAGATCAACCAAAGTGAAATGGATGAAATTATGACGTGTAGGTCTGAAACTGTTATTGAAAGTTGTACCAAAAATGAACCACACACACACACACATCAAACAAAAAACGAAACACATATACCCATACATACAAGTACAAAGTCTGTTGCTGACCGGTCAGTCAAATCGGCTCTTAGTTTTTGTTTTATGTTTATTTTTTACGCAGAAATGGAGGTGATTAGGTTTTGATCATGTTTTTTGTGGTTAGTGTATTCAAATTCGGTTGGTTGGATCAGAGAAAGATAACAGAAGGCCTTTGTTGAATTCGAAAGCCTTGTCTCTGATGTTAAAAATAGTCATTGGTAATCAGGCTCGTGGGCCAGTCAAAATGCCTTCGCAGGCTGTAGGTTACCGACCCTTGACTAACATGCTTAGGAAAGGTATGAATCCAACTCTTCTCCAACAAGCTATGGATCAAATAGTAGGACAGACTGAGTTTTATTGCCTTGAGTATTAACCAGTCTAAAAATTGAAACCAGCCTGGAGAGGGTTGTGCTCCAGCAGGCTATCTTAACACACCCCTTCTACTGCGGCAGAAGTGGATGTAGTGCCCTATAGACCTCGAGAGATATATGGGACTTGTAATTTTGACATATTTCCCTTAACTTTAAAACTTGCTGAAAAATACTTCCATGACATAAATAGTCCTTTGATATCACTTTATGAACAGAATTCCTGAAAGCCCAAGTAAATATACCATTTCCAATAATGTTTAAGATGTTACCAACTCTTCTGGATGTTACAGACAATAATCTATGAGCCATTTCCAACATGTGATTAAAAATAATTGTCTTGGTTTATGCAAAAGCCTCATGGTTTTCTATACTGTAAGCCTAATCATGGTGAAGCTCGGTCCAGATCTGGAGTCCGATTTGGAAAGGTTCCTCATTCACTCTGAGTGACACATTTTAACTTTTCAAATTTGTAGTCAGATACTATGGATATCATGGACTGAGCATGTGAGCAATGATTAGGTTTTGGAAAGAATGGCAATGAAAAGAAAATTAATAGTGAGCATTAGGAAGAGACAACAGAAGTTCCTGAGACATGCAATGAGGAAGGAGGGCTTGGAGAACCTGATACTGACAGGCCAGATAGAAGGTAAAACAGACAGAGGAAGGCAGCGGATAACATATTTGAAGGGCCTGAGCAGGTGGATGACAAAAAGAGGGTTGTGTGGTGTAACAGGAGAAAAAATACTGAAAGCCACCAGGGATAGGGAGACGTGGAGGGCCATTATCGCCTACGTCCTGAAAGGACAGGGCACATAGAAGAAGAAGTCAGTCAGTCAGTCAGTTAAGTGCCATATGTGATACAGGTTTGGGCACGATCAACACAAGCATGACTGACTATGCAGAAAATTTTCCCTAGTAGGTTTCCATTTCTTTCTGTTGTTGACTGGTTGCCAACCAAGGCTATAGAACTGTCCTGCTATTTAACCCATAGCTGGAAGGAGAAGTGGCCAATCAATACCTGTCCCAAGGGTATTTGCACGTAACGGAATACAACAAATTCAACTAGAATTCAAACTTGGCTTTTTGATGTCTTATTCTGAGCTGATATCCACTGCACCACAACACACATCCGAGTTTGTAATAGTATGACATTAATTCAAAGAAATTTTTGTTTTTACGCTTGGATTAACCTTAGCTGATTTAATTAAAGTAAATGTAAGATTTATATATTTCTTTTAAACTTGCTATTGTGTTTATTTCTGAAGAAATTTTTTCTGTGAAACTTAAAAAAAAAAAAAAAAAAAAGACCTTGTAGTGGTAGTGTTAACTTTTTTATTTAAAATTATATTCTTCTGTATGAAACCTTCATCAATAAAACCAAATAAACTAGTGATAAACTTTAATTTTTTTTTTTTATGGAGTCATAATCTGTAAAATTAGTTTTAATTTTTACCACCATTTTTATAAAGTAAAATTTTACAGCACAAAGAAAAAAAAGACATTACGCATAATTTTATCATATTTCAAAATAATTTATCGATTCAATCTGTTTTTGTCTTTGTTACAAAGAAAGTTCATTTTAATAAAGTATTATATTTCATTTTTAACAGACGTTTTTCTAAAGACTTTCTTTTCCTTGATTCTGTTTTTACAAATTTTATTTTAAAATGGCGTAATTTATCACAAATTAAAAATTTTTTTTGGATATCCGTATTCTCAACAAATATACGGATCATAAAAAAATAACAAATTTTAAGTAATTTATGTTTTTCTTTCTAAAAGGTATTTTCAAAAGACATGTTGAACTTGAGTTTATGATTAAAGACAAAATAAAATGACTGTAATATTTATCTAAACGTATTTATAAATAGAACTTTGTGTGTGTGTGTGTGTGCGTCCATTACCTATAGACTCCGAAACAGCTGAAACGATTTTCTTGAAAATTTACACAGTTGTACTATAAGCGTCTGCAAGTGTTCTTAGCTAAGTTTTGTGTCAAGGTACCCCTGATAAATATCGAAAATCGATAATCGAAAAAATTCGGGTTATAGAAGGAGTGGTCCAATTTTAATCAAATTTGATACACTTATAGACAAAGACATAAGAAACAATATTCAGAAGTTTCAAGGTTGCAGTTCTATCCTTGGATGACTTATTTGACTCCGATATTGGAAATCAATACTCCGATATCCTACTGGGTCTGATCAAAATCAGTTTTTCAGCCCTTTTATTTTACTTTGGGTTTGGCTCTAAGTAGGTATAATTGTAGTTCTTAGTCTCAGCCATGATACCATTTACTCGGAGGACTTATTTAGCCTTCAAAATTCAGTTTACGACGAAAAAAACTTATTTGATATTGATACCAGGAAATCAAAATTTGACTTACATCCATTCATTTTTCTTTCAGTCTATGGTTTCGCTTTAACTGGAAACAACTATTGCTTTTTAATCTTTCGTGCCAACATCCAAAGACTCTGAGCTCCAGGACCGTGGATTAGCTTTAAAGCTTTCATTACACTGGAGCAAAACCAAGCTATACTGCTAGTTCTTGATACTACAGAACTAATGAAAAGACATTTCTTAAAAAAGTTTCTCAGCTTTTAATTTTCCTCCCAAAATTTCTAAAATTTGATCATTTTGAAACTGGCCTTCCATATGACCCTTAGTTGCACCATGAATAAGCCTGCAGTATAGAACACCATGAAAAATAAAAACAATTGAAAAATCTTTTCTTTTAAATTTCTATTCTGCTAATGCAAGAGTCTTAATTTTAATTGGATTTTTTCTTCTTTGAACAAAAGTAATTTTACCAAAATAACAATGTCTAAAATTATGATAGGTAGTAACTAAGGATGTTGATTGTAAGCTTGGAAAAAGAAATCAGCAGTCTGAAACTATCTATTTCTCCCTGAAGATCAGAGTTGAACAACTAGTCTCATCTGATTCCTGGGTAAGATGATAAACTACATCTAGCAGTAAAGCCTGTGATCAGGAGGTTAAAGATTTTGAGAAGTGTGGGTTCATGTCTTAATTGCTATTGTTCCCAGGTCAACCCTGATCCGAGTTAGTAGCACATGTTAAGAGTCCCAGCTCTGGGCAAATGACTCCATCACTAATGAAAACAAAACACCATAAAAAGATAAAAAGACATTTTTACAGTAAAAACATGTACATCTATCTATCTAATCTAAACTTATTTATAAATGGAACTTTGTCTGTCTGTGTGTATGTGTGTGTGTCCGTTACCTATAGACTCCGAAATGACTGAACTGATTTTCTTGAAAATCAGCACAGTTGTACTATAAGCCTCTGCGAGAGTTCTTAGCTAGGTTTTGTGTTGAGGTACCCCTGATAAATATCGAAAATCGATAATCAAAAAATCGGGTTATAGAAGGAGTGGTTCGATTTTAATCAAATTTGATACACTCATAGACAAAGACATAAGAAATGATATTAAGAAGTTTCAAGGTTGCACTTCTTACAATAGTGCAGAAAAATCAATAATATATATATAAAAGGCAAGATGTTTGTGTGTGTCTGTTTATCTGCCTGTATGTCTGTATTTTTTTCAGCCCTTTTATTTTAATTTTTGCTTTGGGTTTGACCCTAAATAGGTATAATTGTAGTTCTTAGTCTCAGCCATGATACCATTTACTCAGAGGACTTATTTAGCCTTCAAAATTCAGTTTACGACGAAAAAAACTTATTTGATATCGATACCAGGAAATCAAAATTTGACTTACATCCATTCATTTTTCTTTCAGTCTATGGTTTCGCTTTAACTGGAAACAACTATTGTTTTTTAGTCTTTCATGTCAATGTCCAAAGAGTCTGAGCTACAAGACCATGGATTAGTTTTAAAGCTTTCATTACACCCGAGCAACTCCGGGCTATACTGCTAGTATATATATATCTATATATCCTCTCTATTATAAAAATGACCATCGTGTTTACAATGAAAAAAAAACTTATTTGATATCGATAACAGGAAATCAAAATTTGACTTACATCTATTCATTTTTCTTTCAATCTATGGTTTCGCTTTAACTGGAAACAACTATTGCTTTTTAGTCTTTTGCGCCAACATCCAAAGAGTCTGAGCTCCAGGACCATGGATTAGTTTTAAATCATTAATTACACCGGAGCAATGCCAGGCCATACTGCTAGTTTTTTGTGTAAACAAAGGTCAGCAATACATTTTATCTGTAGTTGAAGGAAATTTTGGCATTAAATAACACGGAGGTTGATATGTTGCTAAACAAAGTCAAGCAAACTCGGCTCTTCTAGATTTTTCTGACAACCAGTCTAACAGAAAGACGGCTGAATTAAAGAAAAACATTGAGTAATAAATGGTCAACCCCTTTTACTCATGTGTAATCTACAGTGCATTGGATATCGACTCAGAACAACAAATCAGGTTGCCAAATTCGAATTCCAATTTAAATTCCTTGCATTCACTTATGCACAAATACTCTTGGGAAAGGCATTAATCCGTTTCTTCCCACCAGTTATGGGTTAAATAATAGGACAGATTTGGGTTGGCAACCAGTCTACCACAGAAAGCAATGGCAACCTATTGCGGGAAAATCTTCTGCCTAGTATGTCTCTTTCAAAACATGATCCCCTAAGCGTGTATCACGTATGGCACTTAACTGACTGACTCAATATAATACTTAGAAAAATGATTAAGGCTTCTACTGGGCATAAAGTGAGGTGCCCGTTTTCTATTGTTATGAAGTAATTAATTGATCCCCCACTAATTACTACTTAATAATATAATACATCTCTTCCCCCTCTAGCTATGAGTCAAATAACAGGACAGATTGGGTTCTATAGCCTTGGCTGACAACCAGTCTACTGCAGAAAGCAATGGCAACCTACTGCGGGATAGTCTTCTGAACAATAAGTCACGTCTCTTTCGAAACATGATCGCCCAGGTGTGTATCACGTATGGCACTTACCTAACTGACTGAATCTACAGATACTACAAAAACAAAAGATGTGAAGAGCCATAATCTCTTAAATCATGAAGTAACATAGCAATTCACCAAAAGTTACTACTCATTAATCAACGTACTAATAATATTAAACAAATTTTCCTTACTTATAATATTAAGTAAAAGTCTGCATCCCAGACTTGGATCTGAGGATTGCTAAAATTTACCTCCAGGTAACCTGCAAACGTGCTAATTAGGTATCAATTATAGGAAACAAAACTTGATTAATGAAGAGTATGTCAGTTCATTTCCTTGAAAGCCCAAAATTTGTAGGGGAAGTAAAGCAAACTAAGTGACCATCTCATTAATTGTCAGGTCATGAGGTTACAAAGAAGATTGATTCATAATATTCACTAATCACAGAGGAGTAACCTAAAATAAAGAAAGAAAACACAGCATATTTGCTTATTTCTAGAAAGGCATCTTCTGATATTTTGTGTCACAATTTCTGTTGTGTGCCAGACGGATGGACGGACAGCAAGAGCAAAGCCACCACCCAGGCAGACAGACGGCAAGAGCAAAGCCACCACCCAGGCAGACAGACGGCAAGAGCAATGCCACCACCCAGGCAGACAGACGGCAAGAGCAATGCCACCACCCAGGCAGACAGACGGCAAGAGCAATGCCACCACCCAGGCAGACAGACGGCAAGAGCAATGCCACCACCCAGGCAGACAGACGGCAAGAGCAATGCCACCACCCAGGCAGACAGACGGCAAGAGCAATGCCACCACCCAGGCAGACAGACGGCAAGAGCAATGCCACCACCCAGGCAGACAGACGGCAAGAGCAATGCCACCACCCAGGCAGACAGACGGCAAGAGCAATGCCACCACCCAGACAGAAAGACGGCAAGAGCAATGCCACCACCCAGACAGACAGACGGCAAGAGCAATGCCACCACCCAGACAGACAGACAGACAGACAGACAGCAAGAGCAACGCCACCACCCAGACAGACAGACAGACAGATGGCAAGAGCAACGCCACCACCCCGATTCACGGGCGGCAAGAGCAACGCCACCACCCCGACACACGGACAGCAAGAACAATACCACGACCCCGATACATGGACAGCAAGAACAATACCACGACCCCGATAGAATTAAGTAGGTACAAAAATTTAACTATCATCCATAATTTAAATTTCAAACTTTTGGCTCTCTCCCCAGCAACCAAACATTTTGATTAATAGTACATGTTTTTTTTTTTAAAACCTCTCGTTTAAAGTTTTACCTCTGATTGCATTGTCAACACAGTAATCCACGCATCTTATATTCTTAAGATTATGTCTGCCAATAATAAACCTGGGCAGGTCTTCTAGTCTCTTTGCTGCATAGATTAAATCCAGCAAGAAAACCTTCGCTTACTTGTTTTTCTATTTTTGTTTATTTACAAAACTCAGTTTCTATCCGCATACAGAATGTTCCCAGTAAAAGGCATGGATTACGTGAATACCTTTCCCATGATTGAAAAGTGATCATTTTTTTTTAGAAAATCTTAAAACAACATGACAATGTTATACAAATCAATATACCATCACACAAAATCTTAAAATTAAGATCTGAACTAGAATCTACTCAAAATAAAAACATTGTATTTACATTAGGTGAGTTATGTCAACTTTCCAAAAATCCACAATCATAATGATTAGAATTTTGTATATATATATATATATATATATATATATATATAGAATAATGATAATCCACGTATACTGTCTTAATATGTATAGGAAAAACTACTAAAAAGTTGTAAGTTAAAAATGTATTTTTTTGACAGTATTTATTTATTTCTATTATATATATATTTGATATTTCAGACCGGCCTCGGCCTTTCATCAGAAACAAATGATTTTAAAATTTAAACTAGACGCGTTCATCGTGAGAGCGTTCGTCGCATGATGTAAAAAGCAATATATATGTGCGTGTGTGTGTGTGTGTGTGTGTGTGTGTGTGTGTGCACGCGCGCACGCACATGCGTGTTGTGGTGCAGTAGATATCGGCTTGGAACGAGAAATCGGGGAGTCAAGTTCAAATTCCAGTTGAATTCTTTTGCATTCACTTACACACAAATACCCTTGGGAAAGGTATTAATCCGTTTGTTCTTTCCAATTATTGGTTAAATAACAGAACAGATTGGGTTCTATAGCCTTGGCTGGCAACCAGTCTACTGCAGAAAGTAATGGGAACCTACTGCAGGATAATCATCTGCTCAGTCAGTCATGTCTCTTTTGAGACATGATCGCTCAAGGATATATCACGTATGGCTCTTAACTAACTGATATATATATTAGAAAACTAAGACGACATTTGTAAATTGTTTGGGCTTGTATTTTTTCTGAGGAAGTGTATATTTATATTATTGAGCAGCAATAACTCATTGAAATTCACAGTAGTCTGACATTTATATCTAGTCAACAAATTAATGGTAACTAAAGGACTGATGTCTATGGCTATATCATGTTGAATGCACCAGTTCCCGTCCGATCACCGAAGTTAAGCAACATCGAGCCTGGTCAGTTCTTAAATGGGTGACCATTTGGAAATACCAGGTGCTGTAAACGTAAAGACCAGGAATGGTCCACCGGTCCTCCAGGTTTGGGGGTTGGGTGCAGGGCTAACAACCCTTCCCCATAAAAAACAGTTTGTTACAGAAAAAGCAACAAAAAGTTGCTGCCCTATGCACCATCTGTGGGGTGTGATGGATTAATGATGATGAAAGGACTGATAATGAAATTGCAATTACCAGAATAAATCTTGCAATGATAATGATTTTTCAAAATTAGTCAATAAAAACAATGTTGCTTTCTTATGATACAAGACATGTAATGGGATTCTTATTTATATTTGGAATAATGACTTTACTGTTACTATCATAGTTTCAGGCTATTTTACCCTCTGGACTTCTTCAGATAGCTGCCAATCCAGGTAATACAATTCTCTTGTATATTATCAAATTGTAGGAATAAATTTATTTTCTAAAATACAAAGAAGGCATTTTCATGAGTCAACAGTCAGAAAACTTAATCCTCATAGGGCATTGACGGAAGGAGAAATAAGGAAAATGTACATAATGCGAAGGCCAGTGTCAGAATGGTTAGCAATTGGCTGGAATACCTCATGGTTGTGATATTGTGACAGTGATGGGTTGCTTTTGTTTAGGTATAAGTCAAAAATGGTGTGAATTCAATAGAAAGCCACAAGAATTTTGAAGTGCCAATACACTTCCCACACTCAGCTCCGAGAGACGGGCTAAGACCACATGTAGAGGGACATTAAGTCTATGAGTGACATGCGTTTCCGTGGCATGATTCCTTTTGTTAGCACTTAAAATCTAAGCTTCTACGTTTGACCCTCTCTTCTAATAACAACAAAAAAAGAAAAAGAAAGGATGGAAACGAAAAGGAAATTAATACAGAGCACCAGGAAGAGACAGCTAAAGTTCTTGGGACATGCAATGAGGAAGGAGGGCTTGGAGAATCTGATATTAACTAATTGGAGTAGATAGACTAAACTATTGCCCGGTTCACACTCCACCCACGTCTATTGAACAGGTGAAGAGGCTCATCCCTTGTTTCCTGTTTAGGATGCGGTTTCCGGTTTTCTCTTTTCCAATCTTTTCACTCCTATGTAGCCCCCTGCACATCAGTGGCATTACCGCCTTGCTTGGGGTGATATGATTAAAAAAAAAAAAAAGAAAAGAAATCACCCTTTTCGTTAATACCATTTCATATAGTAGTGACGGGATCCAGAAATGACACGTCATGCAACAGAAGGCAGTGAGCTACCTGATGAGCTTGAGCGAATGGAAAGCAGAATGGGTCACAAGAAGCTTAACAAAGGATGAAACTGCTAAGAGCCACAAAGCATAAGAAATTGTGGAGATCCACAATTTTCCTATTCACAGAAGAGAGATGTTTGTCTTTATTTTCACCTAACTTTGGAATTGTTGCAAGTGGGTACAGGGCTTGAAACAATGTCAAATTTTTTTAAGAACCTGCCAATACATCTAAATTCTTAAAACAATATTTCTTTCCATATTTGATTCCAATAACCATTCAATACGATCAAACTCATTGTGACATTTCTGGGAATCAACAGTATTTTTTTTCTTTATTTATTGTTAATCAATAGCAAATTGAATTTTACAAGTATTTGGTGCTCTGATTCTTTTTACCTCCATTTACTCCAGGTCAAAGATCAGCTGTCTAAGCAGTTCTATATTTTTTTGTTCAACATTCTTTCAAATCTTAATCAATTTGAGAAAATCAAATGGGTAGCCTATCTCAAAAATGGCCTACGATTGGTTGTTAAATGGGGCAAGGTTTGGTTTGTTTTACGGCATATCAACCCCTTGGGGGTTCATTTAATGCTGAAGCATTAGTTGTTTTAGTATGGTGAGTGGTAGTTAAATGTTACTATTGTTTCAGAGGAACCTTTTCACTATATCTTGTTGAATAGCTTCATTGTTTTTAGGAATCTAAAAATATTATTTGAGTCAACCTTGTTGAAGATCTCCTTTAGATTACTTTCTTGGTAGTGCCTTAGTCGGATTTGTTTAAGGTTGATAGAGCTTGTCAGTATATGTTGTACTGTGAAGGGCTCTGTTAAATGGGGCAAGGAGTGGCTTGTTAATTTTAATGCCTTCAAACTGAAACTTCCCATCTGGAGAACCCTTTTTTACTTTTTATCAACATGGCTGATTCTCATCTTCATGAGAAGTACTCATTGTGCCTTCTCAGACTAACATTTTCTGATATGTGGTGGAAAGAGTATATGGAATCAATTACTAAGTCAGCAGCTAAGAAAGTTGGTTCACTATGTCATAACATCTTTTTTTTTTTTTTTTTTGCCAGAATCTATCTTACATATTTAAAAGCCTACCATATGTCCTTGCTATGAATATTGCTGCCACGTCTGGTTTGGTGCTCCTGCTATATATTTAGAGAATACTTGATAAAATCTAAATCTGCAATATTATAGGTCCTAATCTGGCATCTTAGCTTTAGTGACATTACCTACCACCATAACATACTTTTCATGTGACTTTTCTATAAATACTTCCATGGTAATTGTTCTGATGAACTTATCTCGATGGTACCTACTTTATGAATTTAAGCCCAGTACTAGAAGCAGGATGTGCATTGTGGTACAGTGGATATCGGCTTGGAACGAGAAACCGGGGAGCTGAGTTCGAATTCCAGCTGAATCCATTGTATTCACTTACGCACAAATACCCTTGGGAAAGGTAATAATCCGTCTCTTCCTTCCAGTTATGGGTTAAATAGCAGGACAGATTGGGTTCTATAGCCTTTGTCGGCAACCAGTCTACCGCAGAAAGCAATGGCAACCTACTGTGGGATAATCTTCTGCCCAGTCAGTCATGTCTCTTTCAAGACATGATCGCCCAAGTGCGTATCACATATAGCACTTAACTGACTGACTGACTAGAAGCAAGATATTATTTTACAGTTGGAATGGCTAGATATAAACCGTAAGTTCTATGATAACAGTTTCTTCTATTGCCGTTCTTGCTTCTCTGCCAACTTTGATCTTTAAAAATTTAAATGCAATATCAATCATTATTTTCTTTTTTTTTTTTTTAATCATATCACCCCAAGCAAGGCGGTAACGCCACTGATGTGCAGGGGGCTACATAAGAGTGAAAAGATTGGAAAAGAGAAAGCCGGAAACCACATCCTAAACAGGGAACAAGGGATGAGCCTCTACACCTGTTCAATAGACGTGGGTGGAGTGTGAACCGGGCAATAGTTTAGTCTAGCTACTTCAATTGAAAAAAAAAAATAAGAAAAAAAGAGAAAAGAGGAAGCTGGATTAAGGCATTTGTACATTCACCAACGACTCTGGCAGACAACAAAAATAAAAACTATGAAATAAAAAAAAAATAGAACTGAAAGTAAATTCTGCCTTAATTTTTGTTATTTTATTGTTCTCTCACCTTAATAGTGCTTTTTTTTTCTCATATTCTTTAACACACCGTAACCCCTTGTGTGTTAGAGGCTTTATTGCCTGGTTTGGGTTGAAAAGAAAAAAAAAAAGAAGAGCAATTGGATGGAGGATATAATTTCCTTTTCCATCTGGAAATTCTTTCACATCAAATTTTCAAACAAAACTATCTTGACATAACTTTCTACCTTATTAATTGAAACTAATTTCATGTCTGTCTGTCTCCAACACCAACAAAAAACTATTTGGATATTTATTATAAAACATTTAAATCTAGACTGTTGGGGAAAAAAATTTGTCAAAATGTTTAACTTGTGATTTTTTTTTTCTTTCGGGGTGGGGGAACTCTATCAGAATTGATTTGATTAACTTGTCTACTCAAGACACATTTTGGTGATTTGACAATTTATGAATGTTCTCTTTTGAAGAGAGAAAAAGTCAATACTAATTTGATATTTTTTTTCTGATGCTACTCGCTCAAAGTAATTAGGCTTCAGTTAGTTCTTACAAAATTGAAAATGCTCATGTCTTTCAAGACCGTCTCATCATCACGATACCAAACTGATTATTGGCATTGAAGCTGGAAAATGTCTTCCTCAAAGTGACTTGCACCAGTTGGTATTAGTGTGAGTATACACACAGCTCATGTGTGTATTTTTTTTTTTTGTGAAATGTGTGTGTTTTTCATTAAATGTGGCAGATAAGGAAAATTTTATTTTTTTTGCATGGACTAAGAGAGTTTAGAAAATGTCTACGGTGATTATTGTCCTAAATGCTTTCAGATAATTCATAAGCCATCTTCAAGAAGTTGGTAGTTAGTATATTTTCCTGTGCTTATGTTTTAAGCTATATGAACAGGTGACGAATTCAGCAGACCTACAATGATAGAAAGGGACATAACACAAGGATGCGTCTTTTCACCAGATCTATTCAACTTGTACAGCGAGACTATCAGAGGCCACAATTTGAACAATATAAGGTACGCAGATGATACAGTGCTGATAGAAGACACGGAAAGGAATCTACAAGACCTCCTTCAGAAGGTAGCTGAAGAGATTGAGAAAAAAGGACTCCAAATACACTGCAAGAAAACCAAATTCATGGCAAAAAGAGCAGCCCAATATGCCAAATACAAGTCGAGGATACTAAAATCAAGCAGATACAAAAATTCAAATATCTGGGAATTGTTCTAACAGAAGACAAAAAGTGCGACACAGAGAACTGAAGGTGAATTGGCATGGCAAAGGACGTGTTCCAGAAGCTGAGTAGAGTATTAAGAGACAGGAAAATTTTGCTAGAAACAAAGAAGTGAGTACTGGATTGTCAGTTCTTCAATATGGCAGTGAATGCTGGACAATATTATCAAAGATGAAGGAAAAACTTGAAGCAACTGAAATGTGGTTTTATAGAAGGATGCTGCAGATATCATGGATCGAGCATGTGAGCAATGATGAGGTTTTGGAAAAGATGGAAAAGAAAAGGAAATTTATACTGAGCATCAGGAAAAGACAGCTGAAGTTCCTGGGACATGCAGTGAGGAAGGAGGACTCGGAGAACCTGATACTAACAGGCCAGATAGAGGGAAAAAGAGACAGGGAAAAGCAGTGGATAACATATTTAAAGGGCCTGAGTAGGTGAATGACAGAACGGGGGTTGCGGGGAATAACAGGAGAAAGTGTGCTAAGAGCCACCAGGGATAGGAAGAAGTGGAGGGCCATGATTGCATACGTCCTGAAAGGACAATGCACAGAGAAGAAGAAGAAGAAGTAATGCTAATCTTACAAGTATGTATGTACGTACGTACGTACGTGTGTGTTTTCAAGATACAGCTTCAACTGTGTATAATAATCCAACTAATTTAAGAGCATATTGCACTTTAAACGCCTGCCAAGTTAAGTGATAAATTTTATTAAAATTAGACAAGGGCTTCTTGAGCTAGGGTCATTGCAGTTGTAGACCTGAAGGGTAAAAAAAAAAAAAAAAAAAAACTTACTGTCACAAAATCTTTTCAGGTGCATTGAATGTAAAGAAATCTAGAAATGGTCACACATGAGGTAAATATTTAAGATCATTACATTCTCACAAATACTAGATTTTGCTGGTAACATGCAAATTTCTGACTCTTGTAAAGAATATAAAAATTTAATTACCAAAAGAGTAGAGAAAAAAAAAATTATTTTAGATCTAACAATCATCACTTAGTCAAGTGTGAGTTTTCTATGGAGGACAAATAGTAAAAACATAAGCGATAGAGAAGAAGAGATTTATTGTTGTCAAAGCAAACATCAAAGAACCGACAAGAAAGACAGTGAAACTGATACTCTTACAAGTGAACACAAACATTTTCCTGTTTTGAAGGCATTTAAATTTAAATAATTAATAGGGAAATTGAGTATTTGTTTTTTTTTGTTTTGCTTTTAATCGTTTCACTCCACACAAGGCAGTACCACCACTGATGTGCAGGGGGCTACATAAGAGTAAAAGTTTAGACAGGAGAAGAGTGAAGAGAAAAATGAACCAGTTACAGGGGTGTCAGAGAAAGGGCAAGAGAAGGATGGAAACACAGGTGTGAAGACAGTTGTTAAGGTAGAGAGAAATAAAAATAAAAAGATATACAGGGTGATGTAAAAAGAACTGGAGTCAAGTGAATAAGAGATGGGTATTGACATTGCATTTAAATTCCTGGAGGTTGTAGCCGTCAGGAAAGCAAGTATATGGAAAGAAGTTTGGAAAGGGCAAGAAAAGAAGCTGCTGGAGTAGAATTGTTGGCTGCATTTGATTGATCGAACTGTAAATGGGTGGGACCCAGTTGCCAGTCTGGTTGTACAAGTAAACTCATGTGGCAGGGGCACCAGTGACTTAAGTTCGTCAGAGCAGGGGGCATGGAAATATTTGTAGAATAGACAGAGGGAAGACACGTGCAGCCGGTGAGATGCCTTCTTATATCAATCTGTGTATGTAAATGAACACTCACATCTTGTATTTGTTGTTGATTTTTGTTGCCAATTTGTTGTGGCAAATCTTAAGACACGGAAAAGAGAAGGTAGGTTCAAAACAGTGCATTAGTATAACAAATAAGTGTTAGTAATCAGTAAATAGAAGTAAGTAAATCTGAACAGTGCTTATTGCCTGACTAGTAGCTGGCTTTAACTGCGTAATAGCTGTCGTTTTTAACTGTCTCTTCCAGAAGTCATGATACAAGGGTTGTTAGGGAAAGGATACAAGTCGAGAAGATAAGAGATGGCACTTGACTTTGCATTTAAATTCTTAGAGATTGTAGCAGTCAGGGAAGCAAATATACAGAATATCTATATATATAAAAGGTAAGATGTTTGTGTGCATGTCTGTATGTCCTTCATACAAATCCACAATTTTTATCCGATTCTCACCAACCTCCACACAAATATTCTTTAGGCATCCAGTCAGGCCATGGGATAGTTATTTTTTCCGATTTCTCCCTAATATCAAAAATCGATACCCCGATATCCGATCAGGATTTCAGCCCTTTTATCATGGTTCTTGCTGCAGAATTTGCTCTAACTTGGTAAAATTATAGCTTTTAGTTTCAAACACTAGTAGATCTTCTCAGACGACTCATTTTCTCCGATATCAGAAATCGATACCCTCGATATTCTATCGACACAAATCCTAATGAAGTTCATTTGCCCTTTACACACTAGTAAGGTGACAGTATGGTGTGTGGTTTCATTACATCGGATCATCGGACCATATTTTTTTGAAAATGAACAAAGAATGCATTCGTGTAGGAGGACGCCACCTACAGGATGTAATTTTTAAAAAATGAAAATTCCATCATTGTTTCTTAAATGACATGTTTTAAGGTTTCAGTTACTTTGAATAAAATATTTTTCTTCCATCACTCTTGGTTTTATTGGATTGTTAAAATGTTGCCGTTTTTGGGGGGTCACCCTATATATATATATATATATATATATATATATATATATATATATAGTGTATCGAGGCAGCAGATAATTTTCTAAACATATACTGTTAAGAGACAATGGATGTCTATTATGTTTAATCATGAGCCGTTCTAAACATCGTGTTTTGGCTTTAATTTCAGCTGAAAATAAAGACAAAATAAAAACAAAAATTCTCCAACATTTGGATAATTTTTTATTAAGTTGTTAAGCTTTCGGCGCACATGAGACCTCATCACAGAGGTTACATCTTGTGTTGACATAAAACTCCGAAAGCTTAGAACCATACACGCTTGGACGATCATGTCTCGAAAGAGATATGGCTGACTGGGCAAAAGATGAGTTAAAACAAATAATTCAGGATGAAATTCGCAGGATCCCAGCTGAGATGTTGCAGCGGTCAATGAGGAATCTCAACAGCAGATTTCAAGAATGCATTCGTGTAGGAGGACGCCACCTACAGGACGTAATTTTTAAAAAATGAAAATTCCATCATTGTTTCTTAAATGACATGTTTTAAGGTTTCAGTTACTTTGAATAAAATATTTTTCTTCCATCACTCTTGGTTTTATTGGATTGTTAAAATGTTCCCATTTTTTGGGGTCACCCTGATATTATATTAGAGCATGAGGTACCATAAAAATGATTTATTAAAAGTATAATTACAGATGAAAATTTTGTTTGTTGTATGTGCTGTTGAAAATGCTCTTTTTCAAAGCATTTCAATTCTGTGCCTGCCTAATTCATTAAGATTTTGCAGAGTTTTCTTTATCATTTTACTACATTCATATTTAATTCTTTCTTTAAGTTCCTCAATATCTGATGTGGATTATCTTGTTGATAACATGAAAAAACAATAATTGATTTCACAGGATATTTCGCAATAATCAATGAGATAATCCACATCAGCCAATCTATGGACACCTGATGATGACCAGAGGGTACTTGGTCGAAATGTTGTGGCTATTATAACACCTATATCAACAAGATGAGAACAAAAGTTCTAAATAATTCCAAGATTATTGAAGATTTCTCATCTCAGAAATAAGTACAAATTATGACAAGTGGCCCAAACCCACTAACATAATCCAGTTGTCAAAATCTATCTGACATTGAATATAAAAGGCTCCAGATATACACCATTAAAGTCCTTCGGGACAGTAGCATAGTGGATATAGTAGTTGGTTATACATGTGTAAGTATCATCTAGTGGTCATTAGTTCAATCCGAATGAAAATTTGAAATGATTCCAAAATTATTTAAAATTACTCATCTCAGAAATAAATGCAAAAATGAATTTACATGTCCTTTAAAGATCAATCCAGGTTTATAAATAATTACATTGGATACACCACAACCAGTTTGACAAGAAAACTCACATTGCATCTCTTAGACTATAGTTCAATTCAATCTTATTTAAACACACATGGAGACCTATCAAACTATCTGTAACATTGATAATGCTAATATAATATATTGATGTTCCAAAAATAAAAAATTATAAAATTACTTAAACTATATAAAAAAACCTTATCCATCATTTTGAATAAAACCTGCATGAAAGAGAGATTGCTGTCTAAATGTGCAATTATATATTAATAAAAAGTAAATTAAAATAGCAACAAAACATTTAAATAGTTAAACTAAATGAACATGACTATATTTTCCCCAGTCATACCAAAGACCCAAATATATATTTAGAAATATTTTATTCCAATTTTTTGATCAATTTTATGAACTGTAACGATTTTAGCCAGTTTATGGATGCATTTATAAAAATTGTACACCACATCCACGAAACCTGATCCATGTTTTTATTGAATCCCATATAAATTGTAACAGATGTCTTACCAAATGCTTGAATACCCATTGTGTAAAAACGTGAATTTTTATTTTGTAGGATTATGAAAAAAAATTGTTTCTATTACAACCACTCAGCAATGATTAACACTTGGTCACAACAGAGTGTGTTTTAAACAAAATCATGGTATTCAGGTAGTAAGGAATTTTAAACGTAGGCTGGGAACCTTAATTACAAGTAAAATCATTAAGAGCAGGAAGGGAAATTAGCAAGAGTAGTAACATTAATTCCCTTCCCCCCAAAGAAAAAATAGTTATTTCAGCAGAAAGCTATATAGTTAGAAGGTTTTAAAGAATAGCAAAAGGTGAGTTACAAGTGGTTTAGTTTTAATTTTCAGAAATGGAATTAGCTAATCAATTACTAATATAGGTAGTTTGGATAAATTTTCGGCAATGTTATAGCTAATTGTAGACCAGTTGAATAGTGAGACTTCGTTTAAAAATCTATGTTAATAAATAGAGGTAAGAAAGTATAATTAGTATTAGCAATTCAAAATATAGGGGTAAATTTAGTGAAGAAAAAAAATGGACGAACCAACCAGTAAGAGTAGCCGCGATTAAAGATATAAAAAAGACAGGTGCAATTTGTTATTAAATAGGTGAGGGCAGGAAAATGAACTTTTCCCATTTGGTTAGAGTTAACAATAAAAGTATGAATTCTACTGAAAAGAAAATTAAAATCCAGACAAGTAGCACAGAATAAGGAGCCGGCTTGGTACTTCTGGACTGAAAGGCAGGGTTACTGCTGGAGCCGATATGATGTTTAAAAACCCGAAATCAGCAATGAAGGCAGGACATCACTGAAGAACTCCTTTAAGCACCAAAAATGTATTTATGGACCATGTGCCAGTCTGTAATCTACAATCAGAACTGTTCTCATGCCTCAGAATTCAGGATTATGTTTAACTGAAGTCATTTTGTCTTCTATTGATTAAAATGAAGAAAGGAAAATCTTTCCGATACTCCAAAAGTGATGTTAAGTCAAGTCTGCCAATTCCACTTCTTGAATTAGAATTGTTTTAACATATTAGGTTTATGTTCAAAGTAAACATTTCTTAATTAGATTTTCTTTCTTTCAGGTATGCACACAGGGCATATATATATTCAAAAATAATATTTCTTAATTCCAAGCCAATGACATCAATATTCTTTCTATTTCAGAACATGACTGTGTTGGGGTTTAACCATCCTCGTTCACCTTAGCTTGTTAGTACAAAATTGTTATGTAGGAAGGAATGGCAATAAAGTCAATGATCCAAAACATTTATGTGTATCATACCATTTGACATTTGAGTTTTGTTTAATGGCATATCAACCTCTGTGAGTAACTTCATGCCTAAAAAGTGGGGTTTTAAGGCATTTTTTTAATGTTTCGTTATAGTGAGAAGATTGATTTAGTCAGATTTTTATTAATTTTTTTTTTATTTTAATTTTTTTTTATTTTAAAATACTGAAGATGCCTTCTACTTTTGTATTAAAAATGTATTACTGGTAATATTTTTTTTCCTTCAAAAATGTATTGTTGGTAATATTTTTATTTCGAAGTCTATTTTTATGCTTTCATAGTGCTTTGACCCCAGTTTGGGAGGTTAACTATTTGCCCATAGCTGGGAGCCTAACAGGTACTACCACTCCAGGTCAGGGTGGACCTGAAAACAACAGCAATTAAGAGGTGGTTCCATGCTCCTCACAACCTCCCAATCAGAGGCCTTGCTGCTGGATGCAGTTTACCGTCATACCCAAGACAAACCATTTGACGGGATCTCATTGGTAGCATAAGTTTCTATCTAGATACATTCTTACTGAAAGAAAACAAAATTGATTTCCAATAAGTCAACAAATATTTTTTTTTCTATTGCCAGGTTATTGTTAGGTTTTGATTTTACAAGGTATCTGAGATATTTTTGAAAATATTAACCTCTACATTAATGCATAAGAATTTAATGTCTAAACAAGCCATGAATTTATCATCCACTAGCAGTACAGCCCGACGTTGCTCGGGTGTAATGAAAGCTTTAAAACTAATCCATGATCCTGGAGCTCAGACTCAGCCTAAAGAATATTTGTGTGAAGTTTGGTGAGAATCGGATAAAAATTGTGGATTTGTATAAAGGACATACAGACAGATAAACAGACACACACACAAACATCTTGCCTTATATATATATATATATATATATATATTATCGATTTTCTGCACTATTGTAAGAACTGCAACCTTGAAACTTCTGAATATCATTTCTTATGTCTTTGTCTATGAGTGTATCAAATTTTATTAAAATCAGACCACTCCTTCTATAACCCGATTTTTTCGATTATCAATTTTTGATGTTTATCAGGGGTACCTCAACACAAAACCTAGCTAAGAACACTCGCAGACGCTTACAGTACAACTGTGTAAATTTTCAAGAAAATCGGTTCAGCCGTTTCGGAGTCTATAAGTAACAGACACACACACACAATGTTCCATTTATAAATAAGTTTTGATTAGATTTAGATATTTATACCTTTTAATTTGTTGAGAAGCTCACCAGAATTTGGAAGACATATTTTTCATGACACATATGCAATCCATTGAGGAATTACCTTCTTTGAAAGAAATACAACTTTCTACTGAAAGAGTAGAAATAGAAATAGTTACTCTGACATTACATAAAAAAATGTTTTGTCTTGTTTTACGTCAAAATGTCTTTATTTCTGTTCAATTGATTTGCCTTTTCAGTCAAACCAATGTCCACAATATGAACAAGCAGGAATAAAAGAAACAAATTTATTTTTTAAATTTAATTCCAAGTCTGATAGAAATAACCAGAAAATTTTAAATGAAAATAAAAACTGAAATAAGATCTCAAAAGATTCACTTCTTCAAATTAAAAGAAAAAAAAAAAACAAACCAAAAACGATTCAGTCATTTCCTAGGGATTAAAACAGTAACAAGGCAAAAAAATTAAAAAAAATTAAAAATTAAAGAATCATAAAAGTCTTACTTGTAGGTTCAAATTATTATTTTCATTTGTCTCAGGCTTGTGACCATATCACATTGAAACACCAGTTATTGTTCAGTAATCGAAGCTAAGTAACATCAAGTTTGATCAGCAACTAGATGGGTGACTACTTCGGAATACCAGGTACTGTAAGCTTTGATGTGCAGGTGGTGTTCAGAATTGGAAACCGAAGAGCCAAGTTCCAATTTCTTTCAGTCAGGTTCATTATATTCACTTACGTGCAAATATCCTGTGGAATGGTATGAATCCACCTCATCTCACCCTAACTATGGGTTAATTAATAGAACTTGTATCAGTAAAAAACATTTTTATTATCTCCAAAAAAGTTATTGCAATCTCAAAATATTTTCTGGCTTTAAATAACCTGCATAAGGTTGATAAATCATCAAAAACAAAATCGAGTAATCTTGTGTCTCACTCATTGGATAATATTGTTTATTTCCTATAATTCAAATGCAAAATAATTATCTTTATGGAAAACAGAAGCCTATATTTTCTCTATTATAAGCACTCAAGTTTCCTGCCTTTTGAGTATCTTATATTTTAGTATATATATATATATATATATATAAAATAAAATAAAAAAATGTATTTAGCCTTGTGATAAACACAAAAAGAAATTCCGAGTTTGAGAATGGTTAAGAAAGGCATTTTCCCCAAACTTTTTGTTTTTGTGTGGAATTTGTTTTTTTTTTTTTGTTTTTTTTTTTAATCATTTCACCCCAAGCAAGGCATTCCACTGCCACTATTAAGCATGGGGCTACATAGGGGAAGGTAAAGAAAAGGAGTGGTTAGACATAGGGAATGTCAGGAGGAAGTTGACAGATGAGTGAGGATACCGAGGATGAGGGTTGGGCAGATGGGAAGAGTGTTTGATAGAATGGGAGCAGGTTAGTGTGTTAGGAGGTGTGTATTGACCTTACATTTAAACTCCTGGAGATTGTAGCCGTCGGGAAAGCAATCGTTTGGAAGAGAATTCCACAGTGGGGAAGTGCGAGGAAAGAAACTGTTGGAGTAGAAGTTACGGCTGCATTTTATCGGTTTCACTGTAAAAGGGTGGGATCTAGTTGCTAATCTAGTATCTCGTTCAAATACATATTTAGGGGGCACTAGTGATCTAAGTTCATCGGAGCAGAAGCCGTGAAAGTATTTATAAAAGAGACACAGGGAAGCCACGTCGCGCCAGTGGGAGAGAGACTGCAGGCGGTCTGCCAAGTCAGTATCTATCACATTACAGACCCTCCTCTGAACCTTATCAAGAAGCCCGAGGAGAACAGCAGGGGCACCCGACCAGATATGGCAGCAGTATTCAATGCACGGGCGGATGGTAGATTTATAAAATTATATTTTTTATGATAAACGAATATCCATAAGCTAAGAATATTCTTAGAATTTCGCTCTTTCTTGTCTGTTATAAGAAATCTAACGCAAAACCTCAATATAAGCTTCCCAAGGTTCTCCATCTTATCTTGATTTTATTCGTAATGAATAAATATATAATTCATATTTCCTGCGCCTAATTAACTTCCTTCTCTATTCAAGAAAAACTTTTTCACTCAACTTTAGGTCAGAAATTAATAAAAGAATTCTGCAAGATAAAATTTGTGTTTTTTTTATATTGGCAGCAGAAAAGATATTTTTTTAATTATTATTTCAAGAAATAATAGATTAGTCTTTTGTGAAATTTCTGGCACCAACTTCTTTCCTTTTGAGTGCCAATGCTAGAAATTTGGTGATTAACCAAATCAGATTTGATTTTATCATAAATATAATTCTGTTGTTTAATCTTTCATTAAATAAAATATATGAATAAAAATGCATTGACACAAACTTATATTTTATATATATATATATATATATATATACACACACACACACATACACATACAAGCCATCTTAAGATTGCATTGCATGAAACTCAAGTCAGCACTAAAGCTGTCTTTTCATAGGATTTAATCTTGGTAAGTGTTTTTGCTCATTCTAGGCAATCTAGGTTTTAAGAACTTTAACATTGTGGTGCAATGGATATCGACTCGGAACGACCAAATTGGTGGAGCCGAGTTCGAATTCTAGTTGAATTCCTTGCATTAACTTATGCACAAATACCTTTGGAAAGGTATTAATTCATCTCTTCCCTACAGTTATGGGTTAAATAAGAGGGTAGATTGTGTCCTATAGCCTTAGCTGGCAACCAGTCTACTGCAGAAAGCAATGGCAACCTACTGCAAGATAATATTCTGCCCAGTCAGTCATGTCTCTTTCACAACATGATCACCCAAGCGTGTATCATGTATGGCACTTAACTGACTGATTGAGTAGGTAAATTTCATTTCAAGCCCTTTTCCTCCCTTTCCCCCTTCCAGTTTTGTAGTCTTTATTCAAGACTATCGGGATAAGAATTTAGTTTTTCGCAAGTTGTCCGTTGGTACCACCAACATTTTTTTTAATAGTGTGTGTGTTTTACGGAAAGTTCTGGAGATTAATGAAATGAAATTAACAACTGACATATTTATTTGTTTGAACATTATGTTTAATTGATAGTATATATACCTACTCAAATACAACTATTTACTTAAAAACAGAATAAGTAATAGTTACTAATGGAAGTACATTCCAGAATTAGATATTTACTTTAAAAAGTGCTCAATACAAAAGTAGAGCATAAATATATGATAATTATTAATATAATAATAGTATTATTTGTGTTAGGTTGATTTTTTGTCTCTTTTTATGTATGTGTCACAGATGTCATGGTTATTTCACCTTTTCACATTTTTTTGTCTCTTTACACACTCTCTCTCTATTCCTTTTCCTTCTTTTTATCTTTCATACCTTATATATATATATATATATATAATGCAGAATATTTAGTATTTAAGTCAGGTAAGTTCCGATAGAGACAAACTCAAAAGAACTCAATGTTAAATTTATTTATTTAATTTAATAGAGTAATATAATTTAGAAAAAATTTTTTAGATATTCTACAATTTTATGGGTAATACGTATTTCACAGCAAAAAACTTTCTGCTCGTCAGCAAGTTTCTGGCTGTGTAATACGTATTAACCATGAAATTGTAGAATATCTAATATTTTTATAGAGCACATCATATATATATATATATATATATATATATACACTCCTGTTTTGCTGTGACAAACCTTGCTTATGGAATTCTAAAATTCGAGAACACTCAACTTTGGTAAGTTTGCTTGCTTTAGGCATGGTAACACCTTTACACAGTGATTGCTAATCTCTAACTGAACTAAAAACATTGGAATTACCATAGATCTAACAATTTATACCCCTGGTCTTATAATTTTGATCATGCGTAAATCACTTCATTTTATAAAAATGTAAATTTCTAAATAAAATGTTTGGAATGTGGCTTTTTGTTTCCATAACCTTTTAGATTGTAGTATTGGTAACCTTAAGTGGTAGGAGTTTAAAGTAAAATAAAAAATGTAAAAAAATGTTTCTTTTTAAAGATTTTTAAGTGGTCTTAAAATTTTGATCAAAAGTGTATATATATACAAATTTACAGGTGCGATGGATAAATTGTCGCTATTTGCCTTGTAAAAATTTTACAAAGTAATAACAAAAGAACCATTCTATTTTCATTTAGAATTATCCACTTGGCAATAAATACTAAAAATAGTATGAAATACATCATTTTTTTTTTAAAAACTGGGATGGCCTAATATTTATGGCCAGTAGTGTGTGTATATATATATATATATATATATATATAGTCATAATTATTATTGTTATAATAATAGCTATAAAGTTTTAGTGTTAAAACACCATCAGGTTAAAATGGTGTTGAATTATAAAAAGAACTTTGCCAATTGGTCTTTTTCACGTCATGTATGAACTGGTAAAAAAACTTTCTGAATAATGGTCACATGACTAAATCCAGGTTTAAAGAGTAGGGGGGGGGTTTCATGAATATTCTCCATGGCTTAAAATGTTTTAAAAGCCAGTTTAAAAAGAAAAAAAAAAAAAGAAACTTTTGATGTGACACTAAAGTCATCAGACTTTCCCTATACAGTCTACAGAACTGAACAACACAATTTTTTCATTTAAACTTGTCTGACTATAAGTCGTTTGAATAACAATTTAAAAAATCTTACAATCTAAAATATTTTCTGGCTTTAAATAACCTGAAAAAAGTTGATAAGCTGTAGAAACTGAATCTTTCAAAATTACCCTATAGAGCCCAAAATACCCAGCTGGGTGAAAGGTGAATAGATGGAGTTTCCCTGAAGGCATAACAATAAAGGTCAATACAACCAACTAGCAAAGAATTTGAACTCAGTTTATTGGTCACTGAAAAAAAAAGACGAGAAATGCTTACTTTGCCAATTGTAAAGTTTAATCTTAATTTTACTCGACTCAGTAGATGAATATTCAAATTGCGCAACACCAGCCGACGGGATGTGGCTTACTTCTGTCTGTTCTATAAATATTTTCATGGTTTCTGTTCTAATGAACTTAAGTCACTGGTGCCCCTGCAACAGGTGTTTACTCATGCAACCAGACTGGCAATTGGGTCCCACACATTCACAGTTAGATCAACCAAATAAAGATGACAATTCAACTCCAGCAGCTTCTTTTCTCGCACTTCCCGCCTGTGGAACTTACTTCTATATTCTTGCTTTCCTGATGGCTACAACCTCCAGGAATTTAAATGCAATGTCAATACCCATCTCTTAACCACTTGACTAGTTCTTTCTACATCATCCTGTTTATCTCCATGCTCATCAGGGACATTATCACCTTGCTCGGGGTGATACGATTTAAGAAAAAAAGAAAGAAAGCTATCTTTAATTATTATTATTATTATTAATTGCACCTGTCTTAATTGGGTTTGTGGTGCAGTGGATATCAGCTCAGAACAAAAACATCAGTGAGCTAAGTTTGAATTCCAGTTGAATTCACTGCATTCATTTATATGCAAATACCCTTGTGAAAGGCATTAATCTGCCACCTCTCTCTCAAGCTATGGGTTTAATAGCAGAACAGATTAGGTTCTACAGCCTTGGTTGGCAACCAGTCTACCGCAGAAAGCAATGGCAACCTACTGCAGGATAATCTTCTGCCCAGTCAGTTTCGAGACATGATCGCCCAAGGTATGTATCATGCATGGCACTTAACTGACTGACTGAATATAATAGTTGAAAACATGATTAAGGCTTCCACTAGGCATAAAGTGGGGAACCGGTTTTATATTGCTATGAAGTGATAAACAGATCCCCCACTAATTACTACTTAATAATACAATACATCTCTTCCCCCTCTAGCTCTGTGTCAAATAGCAGGACAGATTGGGTTCTATAGCCTTCGCTGGCAACCAGTCTATCTCAGAAAGCAATGGCAACCTACTGCAGGAAAATCTTCTACCCAGTCAGTCATGTCTCTCTTTCGAGACATGATCACCTAAGTGTGTATCACGTATGGCATTTGATTGACTGACTGACTTTACTGATTCAACTTGCCATCATAATAGCTGTGATGATAAACAGCACTTCTGTAAGAAGTGTTTTTTTTTAAATTCTTGCAATCTAAAAATATTTTCTACTTTTAAATAGTCTGAAAAGAGTTGATAAACTGTAGAAAACAAAAACAAACAAACAAACATATGATAAAGTTTATTTTAAAAGATACAGCGAAAGTCTAATAAGAAAAAAAATGGATATTTAAAAGTGTATTCTTAAAAACAAAAGTAAAGTTATCTCTAAGATATTATCAGGAGACGTGTACTCAATGTTTATTAGAATTAATTATAAAAGCACATTTTGATTTTGAAAACTAATATTTATATAAAATATAACATGTCAAAAAATTGTTTGAGTTTTGTTCAACGGCATATCAACATCTGTGGGTTATTTAATGCCAAGAAGGTGGGGTTTTAAGGTATTGTTTTTAATGTTCTGGTGGCTCTAAGCATGCATTCTCCTATTACACCACGCAACCCCTGTTCTGCCATCCACCTGATCAGGCCCTTCAAATATGTTATCCGCTGCGTTCCTTGGTCTCTTTTTCCCTCTATCTGGCCTGTTAGTATCAGGTTCTCCAAGCCCTCCTTCCTCATTGCATGTCCCAAGAACTTCAGTTGTCTTTTCCTGATACTCAGTATTAATTTCCTTTTCATTGACATTTCTTTCCAACACCTCATCATTGCTCACATGCTCAGTCCATGATATCCACAGCATTCTTCTGTAGATCCACATTTCCTCTGCTTTATGTTTTTTCTTCATCTTCGATGATATTGTCCAACATTTACTGCCGTATTGAAGAACTGACATCACATAGCAATCTAGCACTCTCTTCTTTGTTTCTAGGGAAATTTTCTTATGTCTTAGTACTTTGCTCAGCTTCTGGAATGCATCCTTCGCCATGTCAATTTGTCTTCGGATCTCTGTGTCACACTTTCCATCTCCTGTTAGAACACTTCCTAGAGATTTAATTTTTTGTACTGGCTTGATTCTAGTATCCACCACCTGTATTTGGCATTTTGGGTTGCTATGAAAAAGTGGTAGGAACCCACTAACATAACCAGTTGTCAAAACCATCTGACACTGAATATAAAAGGCTCCAAAAATACACCCCTAATGTCCTTCAAGGTGGTGGCACAGTGTATATAGCAGTTGGTTATACATGTCTCATTATTATCTAGTGGTCATGAGTTCAATCTTTGGATCTTTATGCACCAATTCCTACAAGAACAATAACTGATTTCAAAAGATAATCCATTTCAGCCAATCAATGAACACCTGATGATAAGCAAAGGGGTACTTGGTCGAAACGCTGTGTCTATAATAACATCTATATCAGCCAAGATAAGAACAATAGTCTGAAATAATACCAAGATATGGAAAATTACTCATCTCAGAAACAAATACTATGAATGTGGTGCTCTTAAATATACTCTTCCCCACCCACAAAACAAATAAATAAAAATTTCACCCCAAGCAAAGCAAGACCGCCACTAGTGTGCAGGGGGTTACAGTAAGAGAAAAGACCAAGTACAGAGTATATTGAAGAAAGAATATAAGATGGATGGAATTCAAGAAGATAGAAGATAGCAATTGACAATGCATTTAAATTTTTTGAGATTGTAGCTATCAGGGAAGCAAGTAAACAGAAGAGAGATTCCATGGAAGAGTGAGAAAAGAAACTGTTAGAGTAGAAGAAGTGTTACATTTAACTATTTCAACGGTAAAAGGTTGGAGCCTAGATGCCAATCTAGTAGCACACTTAAACTCATGTTTTCATGACACCAAGTAAAAGGTTTGCTATGAAAATATTTTTAGAAACGAAAAAGAGAAGCCACATCACACTGGTGAGAAAGTGGTTTTAAGAGAGTAAGCTACAAACATGATGTTCCTCTCTTTTTTTTTTTATAATCATATCGCCCCAAGTAAGGCATTTTACTGCCACTGCGTTGCAGGGGGTTACATAAGAGATAAGTTATGAGAAAGAGTGACAGGTTATAATGGGTGTCAGGAAGTGGGTAAGAGAAGAATGACTGTGGCCATAAAGTAAGGGATCAGTTTATATATTGATTGTAATACAGAATTGATCCCCCCACTTTATATACACATTATAATAGTATAGAATTGTTTTTTATAATCATATCACCCCAAGCAAGGCATTTTACTGCCACTGCTTTGCAGGGGGTTACATAAGAGGTAAGTTATGAGAAAGAGTGACAGGTTATAATGGTTGTCAGGAAGTGGGTAAGAGAAGGATGAAAATACTGATGTGAGTGGAGTGGACGAGAAAGGAGCATGAGAAACAAGATGAAGGTTAGTGAGATAAGAGATGACAATTGACTTTGCATTTAAATTCTTGGAGATTATAGCTGTTGGGAAAACAAGTAAATGGAAGGGAATTCCACAGGTGGGAAGTGTGAGAAAAGAAGCTGCTGGAGTAGAATTTGCATTTACAATTTATTGATTTCACAGAAAAAAAGGTGGGACCTAGTTGAAAATTTGTTTGCTCAAGTAAATTTATATATAGAGGGCACCAGTGAGCTAAGTTCATTGAAGCAGAAGCCGTGAAAATATTTCTAGAAGAAACACAGGGAAGCCACACTGCACCGATGAGAAAGTGGCTGTATCCGAGCTGCCAAGTCGGGATCTATCACATTACAGATTCTCCGTTGGATTTTGTCAAAGACACCTAGGTGGTTAGCAGGAGCACCCAACCAGATATGGATTTTGTCAAGGACACCTAGGTGGTTAGCAGGAGCACCCGACCACATATGTGTCCTTGACAAAATCCAGATATGGCGGCAGTATTCAATGCAATTATTTTCTTGTTCTATGATTTATTATTAACGATATGTTAATATTAATATTTTAATATATTATTCTTTGTTCTTTTACATTTTATCTTTGACTTTTTATATGCTCTATGTTTATACATCACTAGCAGTATAGCCCGGTATTGCTCGGGTGTAAAGAAAGCTTTAAAACTAATCCATGGTCCTGGAGCTCAGACTCTTTGGACGTTGACACGAAAGATTAAAAAGCAATAGTTGTTTCTAGTTAAAGCGAAACCGTAGACTGAAAGAAAAATGAATGGATGTAAGTCAAATTTTGATTTCCTGGTACCGATATCAAATAAGTTTTTTTCGTCGTAAACTGAATTTTCAAGGTTAAATAAGTTCTATGAGTAAATGGTATCATGGCTGAGACTAAGAACTACAATTATACCTACTTAGAGCCAAACCCGAAGCAAAAACTAAAATAAAAGGGCTGAAAAAAATACAGACATACAGGCAGATAAACAGACACACACACAAACATCTTGCCCTTTATATATATATATATTATCGATTTTCTGCACTATTGTAAGAACTGCAACTTTGAAACTTCTGAATATCGTTTCTTATGTCTTTATCTATGAGTGTATCAAATTTGATAAAAATCAGACCAATCCTTCTATAACCCGATTCTTTTGATTTTTGATATTTATCTGGGGTACCTCAACACAAAAGCTAACTAAGAACACTCGCAGCTGCTTATAGTACAACTGTGTAAAGTTTCAAGAAAATTGGTTCAGCCATTTCGGAGTCTATAGGTAACGGACACACACACACATACAGACAATGATTTAGATTTCAATTTACAGGAATTTAAAGTCAACTATTTTCAAACTCTACTAAGAGAGTCTTTATTCATAAATTTCAGTAGCTTCTTTAACTGAAGATACAATAATCACAGAAATGGCACAAAGGTAGTTTTTTGTTGCAAGAATGAACGATTTTTTGTCTCATGCTTGTAGTTTTCTTTCCTTTCCAACTTTAGAAGAAGAAAAAATAAAAATCGATTCTCTAGCTTTTCTTTCAATATTCTAAAATAATGAAGCATTCTGTCATTCTTCTGACAGTGAATCCTTTCAAGACATTCTTTCACCATCCTTAGATTTGTAAGGTCATTACAAAAATCTTTTTCATCTATGCATGTTGAAAGTCTTTTGTTTTTTTGCTTTTTATTTGTAAGCAATATTCTATTAAATATTGTTTGCACTTTTTTAATGTTTGCAACTGCCTTTAAAAGTACTTGGTTAAAGGAAAAGAAAACTTACAAAGAAATAACAAGCTAGACATGACTATAATGACAAAATTTGATTCTTGAAAATGGATCATTCCTCCTTAGGTGTCATGCACCATGCGCACATGGACAATCACATCTCTTTTTCAATTCATGATGATTCATGGCCACATCATGTGGAAACACTGAGAGACAAGTTCTAATTCCGGTTAGTCTTGTTATATACACTTATACTCAGATACCCTTGGTAAAGGTATAAATCTATTTCTTCCTCCAGCTACAGGTTAAATAGTAAGATTAGTATCACTAAATCATTATTATCTTAAAAAAAAAAAAAAAAGATGCAGTTTAAAAAATAGTTTCTGGCAGAAGAATACCTGCAGCAGGCTAGCATTGCTTTATGTGATAAACTGGATGCTAACCAAGGCTATAGCATCTCCTGCTATTTAACCCATAGTTTGGGGTAGAAGAGCTAATGTCATATCATTCCAACAGTATTTGAGCATGTGAATGGCTGGAATTTGAATTCAGCTCTGATTTCTCATCCTGAGCTGTTATTTATCCCATCACCCCTGACCCCCTGCACCCCCCCAAAAAAAGAATAAAAGCCGGTAAGAATTATATAAATATGACTGAAAAATTCTGAAGATAAAAAATATTAATTTGATCATAAAAAAGGGAAAAAAATGTGAAGAAATTACTGATATGGCCAGGAATCTAGTATAAAACCAATTATCTATCAACCACACCTAAGAAGTTTACCACATAAGGGTTGTTCATTCTAATACCCACAAGGCAGTGGTGGTGAGGAAACAGAGGCCAAGCCAGCACTCCATAGAGAAGCAACAGAGGTGGGGAGAAGAAAAGGTTGAAACCCTTTGGGTTTCCTAACGCAGCTAAAACCCTATACTTCAACTCCTGCTAGGAGTGAAGTGAGGGGTGGGCTGCCAAAGTCTTTTCTCTATTTCTTACAGGATTATATACACTTTAAACTAAAGTCATCAATCTGATTAGATTGGTAGAAAAACCATTACAAAAATCCTCCACTTGGACTAATATATATATATATATATATATATATATATTTTTTTTTTTTTTTTACTGCAAAATTGTGAGAAATTCAAAAACTTATTTTAAGTTAGATTATCCTCTTGGGGAAGAATTCTTATTTCGTTGAAAATTGAATGTTAGTAGTAATTGCCGATACAGTGTAGTGTTAGGAGTTATGTTCTAGCCTTGTCAGCTGTTCGAGTTAAGTGTTTTACCTTACCTGCATCACCATTGCATCATTTTAAGACATGGTATCAAAAAGAAAACAAGAATGCATACATTAGTTTACAAGAAATGGTTCAAACTAAGGACTTTTCAGCACCTCTTTCCATGTATAATATATGTGAAGAATCTTTCATTTGCTTTGCTTTCTTCCTAAATGCTGAAATATTTTAAATGCCTAAACTTTTCTTTTTGCTCTTTTTTTTTTGTTTTTTTGGACAAAGTGCAAGAATTTCAAATTTATTGCATTAAAATTTCTATGATTGTTGCAATTCCTTTTCACTCTTTGCATTTTTTTTGTTTTATTTTCTTTTGATGTGTCTTTTTGCAAATAAATGAACCAACTTTGTATGAGTTCCTCAATCTCAACTTCATATGACCTCCTCAGCCTTGTACTAGGTGAAATTTAATGGAAGAAAAAAAAGTCACATGCTAATGGTTGAACATAATTGGATGCAAATCATATAAAACCCCTAGTATATCATCCACAATCAAACGAATTCGCAGAAATGATGGTGCAAACTATAAAAAAACAGACTAAAAATATGTCTACAGCAAAAAGCAAAAATAAAAACATTTCCTAGATTGCTGCTCAGTTAAAGGACAATACCACATGTTGGGAGATAAAAAAGTTTGTCCACCCCCGCGGGTAGAAAAACCAGTGACTGCGTCTTATGCCACTAATGACAAATTAATAAAAAAATTGGGTGAAAGTGGTATAAAAAAAAAGTGAATCTAATCTACAAAGGGCATGTCTCCTAATGCAAAATGGACAGAACACTAAAATGATAGAAAAACTGGAAATGAGGTATTACTGCAAGCAGAGGTTTGATTTTGAGTTTTGTTTAACAGCATATCAACCTCTGTGGGTTATTTAATGCTAAAAAGGTGGGGTTTTAAGAGATTTTTTTTAAATGTTTGGTTATAGTGAGAAAGTTGATTTAATCAGATTTTAATTAATTTTTTTTTGTTTTTATCCTTTTTTTTTTAGATAATAATGATTTAGTGATACTAATCTTACTAATTTAACTTGTAGCTGGAGAAAGAAATAGATTTATACCTTTACCAAGGGTTTCTGAGTATAAGTGTATATAACAAGACTAACTGGAATTAGAACTTGTCTCTAAGTGTTTTCACATGATTTTTTTTTTTTTTTTTTTTTTTTTTAGGAAACTGAAAATTTCTTCTAGTTTTGTTTTCAAAAATGTTTAGCTGAGAATAATTTTTTTCCTTCAAAAATAAGTTATGGTAATAATTTTTTCTTCAAAAAAGTGTATTTTTCTATAAAAGTCTATTTTTATATCTATATTTCTATAAAAGTTTATTTTTATACTTTCATAGTGTTTTGACCCCAGTTTGGGTGGGTGGGGGTACCTATTTGCCCATAGTTAGGACCCTAACAGGTACTACTACTCCAGGTCAGGGTGGATCTGAAAACAACAGAAATTAAGAGGTGATTCCATGCTCCTCCAAACTACCAAACCATAGGCCTTGCTGCCAGATGCAGTTTATCATCATACTCAGGACAAACCTCAGTTTGGGAGTTAACTTTTTGCCATAGCTAGAATCCTAATAGGTGCTACCACTCCGGGTCAGGGTAGACCTGGGAACAACAGCAATTAAGAGATGGTTCCATGCTCCTCACAACCTCCCAATCAGAGGCCTTGCTGCCAGATGCAGTTTACCGTCATGCCCAGGACCAATGCATGCAGACAAAGTTAGATTGCAACATGATAGCGATGAAGAAATGTACAGTGAGCCTAAAAGTAATGAAAGTGAAAGTGTCATGACAATGCAAGACAAGCATGACAGTGAAATCGAGAACGGTGTAGAATCTGAATATGGATAATTCTTGGAGGAACATTTCTATGAAAAAAGAAAAAGGTCACAATCTCCTAGATCTAGACAATCTCTTAGGGAGAGAGAGAAATACAGTGAGGAGACGAAAGCTAAGAAAAAGTAACAGGAAAAAAAAATAAAGGGATTAAAAGGGATTAAAATAGATAATAAAGGAATAATAATCACCAAGTGTATAAATAGTTACGGCTATAACTCATGAGGTAATTCCACCCATGTCTATTGAACAGGTGTAGAGGCTCATCCCTTGTTCCCTGTTTAGAATGTGGTTTCCAGCTTTCTTATTTTTTTCCAATCTTTTCATTCCTTTTCTTTATTTTTTCTCAATTGGAGTAGATAGACTAAACTATCGCCCGGTTCACACTCCACCCATGTCTATTGAACAGGTGTAGAGGCTCATCCCTTGTTCTCTGTTTAGGATGTGGTTTCCGGCTTTCTTATTTTTTCCAATCTTTTCACTCCTTTTCTTTATTTTTTCTCAATTGGAGTAGATAGACTAAACTATCGCCCGGTTCACACTCCACCCACGTCTATTGAACAGGTGTAGAGGCTCATCCCTTGTTCCCTGTCTAGGATGTGGTTTCCGGCTTTCTTATTTTTTCCAATCTTTTCACTACTTTTCTTTATTTTTTCTCAATTGGAGTAGATAGACTAAACTATCGCCCGGTTCACACTCCACCCATGTCTATTGAACAGGTGTAGAGGCTCATCCCTTGTTCCCTGTTTAGGATGTGGTTTCCGGCTTTCTTATTTTTTCCAATCTTTTCACTCTTATGTAGCCCCCTGCACATCAGTGGCGTTACCGCCTTGCTCAAGGTGATATGATTAAAAAAAACAAAAAAAAAACACAACATAACAGTGTTACTCTTTAAAAAGAGATTTTGGCTAATGTATAACTGGTTATTATAATTTGAAAATCCAAGATAAGGCTGATGTTTAGTCAGTCAGTCAGTTGAGTGCCATACATGATACACGCTTTGGGCGATCATGTCTTGAAAGAGACCTAACTGACTGGGCAGAAAATTACATCACAGTAGGTTGCCATTGCTTTCTGCAGTAGACTAGTTACCAACCAAGGCTACAGAACCCATTCTGTCCTGTTATTTGACTCATAGCTAAAGGGAGAAGACATATTACTCAGTAGTAATTAGTGGGGGAACACTTTAGTTCATAACAATAGAAAACCAGTCCCCCATTTTATGCCCAGTGGAAGCCTTAATCATATTTCCAATTGTTATATTCAGTCAGTCAGTCAAGTGACATACGTGATACACGCTTTGGGCGATCATGTCTCGAAAGAGACATGACTGACTGGGCAAAAGATTACCTCACAGTAGGTTGCCATTGCTTTCTGCGGTAGACTTGTTGCCAGCTAAGGCTAAAGAACCCAATCTGTCCTGTTATTTAAACTATAACTGGAGAGAAGAGATGGATTTTTACCTTTCCCAAGGGTATTTGTACGTAAATGAATGCAAGGAATTCAACTGGAATTTGAACTCAGCTCCCAGATTTGTCGTTTCAAGTGGATATTCACTGCACCACAAATTTCAAAATGTTTGCCTGAATTTTCTTTTGGGTCCGAGAAATCTTTATCTCTAGATCACTTTTTTATGTTTAATTTTTTTTCTTATGCTTTCCACTATATGTCAAAGAAAAAATATACCATGAAGTTCTTTAAAGACACAAACGATCATAACTCTCTACGATTTTTTTCTTTTCTTGAATATTGGTGAACTGCTATGACTTTTGGACAGAAATAGTTGAGTGGTTTCTCTGCAGACTTCTTCATGGTTTTAAATTTAGAGTAGTCCTTCTCCAAGACTCTGTAAACTTGGATGTACACGTGGTGCAATGGATAATAGTTCAAAATTGTTACTCTGAGAGCAGAGTTCTAATGGAGTGCATTATATTCACATACACTCCAGATACCCTTGGATATGGTATGAATCCAACTTTCCTACTCCCAGTTATGGATTAATCAGTAAAACTTTTATTACTAAATCATTATTATCTAAAAAAAAACAAAAAAAAAAAAAACAAACTACAATCTAAAATATTTTCTGGGTTTAAATAACCAGCAAAAGGTTGTTAAGCCATAAAAAATGTATCAATCAAAATTCACCTACCCAAGGCTACAGAGCCCCAAATACCTTCCTATTTAATCCATAGCTTCGTGATAGGAGAATAAAAGGATTAATGTTTCTCCCAAAGGCATTTGGTGAACACAACACACTAGAAAGGAATTTCATGCCCGTTTACCGATTTTCTGCGCTAATATCTGTGACGCCAACTGCACCAATTTTCTCTTACCTCTTTTAAAATCTTCCTTCCTTTTTCTTTTCCATTCTTTTTAAACATTCCTTTTATTTTTTTATTTGTTCATTTATTCTGATGTCATTTTTCTGTTCAATATTCATTTCTTTAAAAAAAAAAAAAAAAAATCCTTTATCATTTTTACATTTTTTTATAATCTTTCTTTTACGCTTTTTCTTTCCCCATTTTCTCTCTTCATCTGAAATCTTGTTGGTAGTTTTCTATGAAAAGTAAAGCGAAAAACAAACATTGAGAAAATCTTTTTAGTACTTATTCTTCATAATCCCTAAAAGAAAATCACCAATTTTTTTTATCTTTTGATATTGTTACAAAGAGCTTGAACAAGTGTCCACCCACCTACTCCATATGAAGAGTTACCTATCCATACATTTTAAAATATGCATTAAAACAATTGGAAGTGTACCAAATTCATATCTCTATTAATATAGAGTAAAAAGAATGAATTTTATGTTTATAAAATGTGTCTATAAAAAAAAAACAGATATACAGGTAAACATGACAAAAGTAAATACACAATTATTACACAAATCGGCCTTTAATCTGAGACCTCAACAATTCAAGAATATTTTATAATGCAAATTATAATCTAGTGGAGTTGAAATTAGACAATTTTAAAGGTTTTATGTGACATCAAAATTATCGTCTCTTGTAGGATAGCCAATTAAATTGTATTTACAACATTAAGCACAGTTTTTTTGTCAATTTGTTTTCTTCCAAAATGGCCCTCATGGGTTAAGTTAGATTCAAGTAATTAATAACTTGAAAATAAATAATATATATATATATATATATATATATATATATGTGCAAGCCACATTCACCCTAGTCAGGTTGAACAGGCTTCCTCCCCGATGGAGGAAGTCTCAGTGTGATTTGTTTAAGGGCACAGTCCCAAGTATTACCCTGTTATTTAACCCATAAGTGGAGGGAAGGGACAGACTAATACCTTTCCCAAGGGTACCAGCCTGTAAGTGAATGCAGGGCATCCAACTGGAATTCGAACTCAGCTCGCCAATTTCTCTTTCCGAGCCGATATCCACTCCACAACAAACACACATACATTAGCTTACAGCACCTGATATTCCCAAGCGGTCACCCATCTAAGTACTGACCCGGCTCAACGTTGCTTAACTTCAGTGATCAAACAAGAACCAGTGTATTCAACGTGAAATGAGCGTAAGCTATATATATATATATATATATATATATATATAGCTATGAAGTATATGAACAGTATAGCCCAGCGTTGCTCGGGTGTAACGAAAGCTTTAAAACTAATCCATGGTCCTGGAGCTCAGACTCTTTGGATGTTGGCACGAAAGACTAAAAAGCAATAGTTGTTTCCAGTTAAAGCAAAACCGTAGACTGAAAGAAAAGTGAATGGATGTAAGTCAAATTTTGATTTCCTGGTATTGATATCATATGTCTTTTTCGTCATAAACTGAATTTTGAAGGTTAAATAAGTCCTCTGAGTAAATGGTATCATGGCTGAGACTAAGAACTACAATTATACCTACTTAGAGCCAAACCCGAAGCAAAAACTAAAATAAAAGAGCTGAAAAAAATACAAACATACAGGCATATGAACAGACACACACAAACATCTTGCCTTTTATACATATATATTATTGATTTTCTGCACTATTGTAAGAAGTGCAACCTTGAAACTTCTGAATATCATTTCTTATGTCTTTTTCTATGAGTGTATCAAATTTGATTAAAATCGGACCACTCCTTCTATAACACAATTTTTTTCGATTATTGATATTTATCGGGGGTACTTCGACACAAAACCTAGCTAAGAACACTTGCAGATGCTTACAGTACAACTGTATAAATTTTCAAGAAAATCGGTTCAGCCATTTCGGAGTCTATAGGTAACAGACACACACACACAGACACACACACAAAGTTCCATTCATAAGTAAGTTTAGATATAGTTTTAATGGTGGTATATTTATAGGACAAGGTGCTCAATATCAGAGATAAAGCGTACGTAAAAAGAAAAATTAAAAGTTAAAATGTAGCACAAAGAGGTTTAACAAAAGGCTAAAAAGACAACCAACCATGCTACCTGGGTTTTAATCGTGAAGTCGCCTCAGGCAAATGGAAGCTTCCACTTGCCCGAGGAAGCTTCACAGTTGGCTATTTTTTTAACCTTTTGTTTATATATATGATGTCATAAATCTACCATCCACCCGTGTATTGAATACCGCTGCCACATCTGGTTGGGTGATTATGCTATCCACCTCAGGGTTCTTGACAAAACCCAACAGAGAATCTAATATCATCGATACTGACTTGGCCACAGTCGCTCTCTCTTACTGGCGTGACGTGGCTTCCCTGTGCCTCTTCTCCAAATACTTTCATGGCTTCTGCTCCAATGAAATTAGCTCACTGGTGCCCCCTAGGCATGAATTTACATGAGCTACTAGACTAGCAACTAGGTCTCACTCTTTTACAGTGAAACCAATAAAATGTAACCGTAATTTCTACTCTAACAGCTTCTTTTCTCGCACTTCCTACCAGTGGAATTCCCTTCTATATAATTGCTTCCCCAACAGCTACAATCTCCAGGAATTTAAATATAAGATCAATAGACATCTCCTATCTCACTAACTAGTATCCTTTCTCTCAAGCTCTTTTCTCCAGCCACTCCACCCCCATTAAACCGGTATTCTCATCCGTCTATTACCCTCCTCCTGACATTTCCTATAACTAGCTTCTCTTTCCTCTTTCTCATCACTTTTCCCTATGTAACCCCCTGCGCAACAGTGACAGTAAAATGCCTTGCTTGGGGTAATATGATTAAAAAAATATCCATAGACAGTTTGAGTTTTGTTTAATGGCACATCAACCTCTGTGGGTTATTTAATGCCAAAAAGGTGGAGTTTTAAGGGATTTTTTTAAATATTTGGTTATAGTGAGAAGGTAAATTTAGTCAAATTTTGATGAAAATTTTTTGTTTTTATTCTTTATTTTAGAAAACTGAAAATATCTTCTAGTTTTGTAATCAAAAATGTTTTGCTGAGAATAATTTTTTCCTTCAAAAATATGTTGTGGTAATAATTTCTTTCTTCGAAAATGTATTGTTGGCAATATTTTTCCTTCAAAAAGTGAATATTTTTCTATAAAAGTCAATTTTATGTATAGATTTGCATAAAAGTATATACTTTCATAGTGTTTTGACCCCAGTCTGGGGGGTTAACTATTTGCCCATAGCTGGGACACTAACAGGTGCTACCACTCTGGGTTAGGGTGGACCTGGGAACAACAGCAATTAAGAGGTGGTTCCATGCTCTTCACAACCTCCCAATCAGAGGTCTTGCTGCCGGATGCAATTTACCATCATGCCCAGGACCATCCATAAACAGAGAAGATAATCAAAAAAGATCTATTTAATATAAAATATTAAGCAAAACTCAATTGATATTATCCAGAGCAATATGATATCTATAAAGAAAAATTCGACATATCATTTCAAGTGGTTATAAACTATAATTTATTTCGACAGGTACGTTTTTAGTACACATCTCTTCAGACCACAAATCTCACTTACCCGTCAAAAATCACAAATTTTACTTACCTGTTGAAAAATTTGTAACTGTTTTAGTTGACGCATTACACTTTTTCTTTTTTTTTTTCAATTGGAGTAGATAGACTAAACTACCGCCCGGTTCACACTCCACCCACGTCTATTGAACAGGTGAAGAGGCTCATCCTTTGTTTCCTGTTTAGGATGCGGTTTCTGGTTTTCTCTTTTCCAATCTTCTCACTTTTTTTTTTTCAATTGGAGTAGATAGACTAAACTATCGCCTGGTTCACACTCCACCCACGTCTATTGAACAGGTGAAGAAGCTCATCCCTCGTTTCCTGTTTAGGATGCGGTTTCCGGTTTTCTCTTTTCCAATCTTTTCACTCCTATGTAGCCCCCTGCACATCAGTGGCGTTACCGCCTTGCTCGGGGTGATATGATTAAAAAAAAACATCTTTTAATGGAATTATACATTCAGATGGCATTAAAATAAAAGTGTAATTTTTAATTTTAATATGACCTATCTAACATTAATTTCATCATCAGTTGGTGTTAACACTGTCTAAGCTGATACACGCTTTGGGCGATCATGTCTCGAAAGAGATATGACTGACTGGGCAGAAGATTATCCTGCAGTAGGTTGCCATTACTTTCTGCGGTAGACTGGTTTCCATCCAAGGTTATAGAACCCAATCTGTCCTGTTATTTGACTCATAGCTAAAAGAGGAAGTGATGTATTACATTATTAAGTAGTAATTAGTGGGGGATCAGTTTATTACTTAATAACAATATAAAAGCGGTCCCCCACTTTATGCCCAGTATGCATCATACTAACCAATAATCCACCTGTATGGGTGGCATTTTTCAATCTTGAGAGACCCCATGGGTCTGCGCCACAAAAGTCATGCTTCAGCTGCTGAATGTGGCACAGGCATCTGTTATGCCTGTACAGACCCAGACGGAAATGACAGTAAACTGCCACAAATTCATATGAAGACACTCTTCCTTGATATCACTGAATTGGTTTCTTTCTAAGAACACTTCTATCCAGCAGCAAGCCTCCATTTAATCTCTCGTCACTCCAGCCCACTGGCTCTGGATTTGTCTTCAGAGTTTACTCCTGAAGCTTTTTCCATGATCGGATATGGCAACAAAGCAGCAGAGGTTTAAAATCAGTTTTCCGTCTCTTAATTCACTTGTAGAATTTCAAATTTTGACACTGTGAAACCAATAAATTGTAAACACAAATTCTACTCCAGCAGCTTCTTCTCTCGCACTTCCCACCTGTAGAATTCCCTTCCGTTTACTTGCTTTCCCAACAGCTACAACCTTCAAGAATTCAAATATAAAGTCAATAGTCATCTACTATCTCACTAACTTGCTTCCTCTCTCTCATACTTCTTTCTTTGTTCACTCCCCTCTCATCAGTATTCTTATCCCCTCTTACCCACTTCTTGACATCCCCTATAACCTGTTACTCTTTTTCATAATTTAGCTCCTATGTAACAGTGGCAGTAAAATGCCTTGCTTGAGACGATATGATTATAAAAAAGATTCTATACTATTATAATCTGGACGTAAAGTGGGGGATCAGTTCCACATTACAATCACTATATAAACTGATCCCTCATTTTATGGCCACAGTTATCCACGTCTTATACTTTTCCTGACACCCCCTATAACCTGTTACTCTTTCTCATAACTTTCATCCTATGTAACCCCCTGTTCAACAGTGGCAGTAAAATGACTTGCTTGGGGTGACATGATTAAAAAAAAAAAAACCCAACAAATTTCAGGGGATGTGTATATTTATAAGCATCTTCAGAGATATTTTTGCACGCAAGTTATTCCCACTGGATAATATGAAAACAAAGATACTTTCTTTAAATTTTGACATGAAGTATTATCATGCTCTTTTTCTCATAGCATTTTTAATTCTTTTATTCTTTAAACCAGTGGTTCCCAAACTTTTTTCTGTCATTTCCCCCTACACCCAGTTCAAACATCCATATTTCCCCCTTCATGTCTATGAGAGAAAGAGCAGTTAAAACACATTGAGACTATTTACTGATTTATTTTTCAAATGTATAAATAAACTGATAAACTTATAGTTACAGAGTAAAGTGGATAGAGAGCAGTTAGTAACAACTAAGCATAGTCACAGAGAGCGGTTAGTAACAAATAAAAGGACTTTTGTTTGCTCTTCTACTTCAGAATTAAATTAGTGAGGAGGGTGATGCTGCTTCTTGTGCACCAGTGTATCAATATCAGGGTTAGTTTTGGCAAGCGCGCAATATATGAGATTTTTTATTTAGTAGGTCAGTCAGTTAAGTGCCATACATGATACACGCTTTGGGTGATCATGTCTCGAAAGAGACATGACTGACTGGGCAGAAGATTATCCCGCAGTAGGTTGCCATTGCTTTCTGTGGTAGACTGGTTGCCAGCCAAGGCTATAGAACCCAATCTCTCCTGTTATTTAACTCATAACTGGAAGGAAGAGACGGATTAATACCTTTCCCAAGGGTATTTGCGCGTAAGTGAATACAATGGATTCGAGTGGAATTCGAACTCGGCTCCCCGGTTTCTCGTTCCGAGCCGATATCCACTGTACTACAATGCACATTTAGTAGGTAGTGTAATCATTTCCCCCGCTGGTAGCTTCAAATTTCCCCCCAGGGGAAAATTTCCCCCAGTTTGGGAATCACTGCTTTAAACTGTTAAGCAAAAAACTATGTTTAGAGAAAGTATGACGTCTTTCTTCATTTAAAGATAATGATTCCTTTAATGAAGCTTCAAACTCTACTTTATCCTTGACAGAATAAGTAACAAAAGATAATTTTGATCAGATACACAATTTCAAAGAGTTGCATGGTTTTCATTCATGACATGATGATTGGTCAATTGCTATCGCTGCATCAATTTATACGACTGTGAAACTGCAGATGAGATAATTATTACAACATGGAGGTCGTTAATAAGATAATTGCTGATGCTGCTTCGTTAATTGTTTCTGACTTGCTGATTGGAGATCTGATTTAGTCGTAAAGTTAGAAATATCAGAGTTAATCTTGCTTAGACCTTGCGGGACATAATTTGCATTGGGTATAACAGTCGACACTGGAACTAAACTAAGGTCATATTAATGCAAAAATAAATCATTCACTTATTAGATCAAAAGAAATCAATAATTATGGTCAGTGATTCTATGCTGCATACCTGGATAATATTTTTATAAAAGGATAGATAAGAAACAAATTTATATAGATTTATCTATATTTGATCTTAACTCATATGTGTGTGTGTGAGAGAGAGAGAGACAGACAGACAGACATACATACATACATACATACATTTAAAATTTGTGATGTTTACAAAAGAATGATCAATATGGGAGATTGAGCATTTATAGGTGTAGACAGTGTAAGTATAGGAATCAACACTGTATGATGACAGTTATCTTTCAATGTAATTTTCAGACCCAGTGCCATGCTTATAGTGAGCTCTGTCATATATAAAGTACAATAAATTAATTAGTGTCTAAATTATGCAAAAGCGAAAATAACACTGACATCTCATTTTAAATATTTACAAAATTACACAAAAATATCTTGAAATACTAAAGAGTAAATTCATTCAATAAAAAATCAACACTGGCTTTAACAGATGACTTTGGAATCTCCTGCAAATATTCTGGATGGTCTCCTTGTTTAATTCTGCCATAATCCTTGCCTTCAGTTCATCTTTGGTATTACAAGGAGTTTTGTTGATCTCTCACTCAACTGCACCCCACACATAAGAGGATTGCAGTCTAGGGAGTTAGTGTCGAGGTGTAAAGAGGTGATTTGGACATAGAAATTGCTTGACAACCATGACTGGGTCCTCCTGCTTGTGTAGCATGGTGCAGGGTCCTGTTGCTAGAAATAGGGTCTTCAAGTAGCCACTCTTTTGACCCAGGAAAGTACCACCTCTTTAAGTCATTTGATGTAGGACTCAGGGTTGAGGCTGAGGCCCTGTAGAAAAATGGAGTTATATCGCTAGTGATCAATCCCAAACATCTTTGTAATTACATTTAGAATCCTACAACTCTTTTTGAATCCTCTGAACTGTCCCCAGACTGACACCCAAACACTCTAAAATGTTTGCATTAGAGGTTCCAGCACAAATGCCAAGTAGCACAACATGCCATTTCAAAATTTCTGACAAAGTGAATTGTCATGGAGCTCTTTTTCAAAAATCAAAAACAAACATGTATGCGCAAAATTACAAATATATGATGGCGACAATTTACCAATCGCATAATATATATATATATATATATATATATAGTGTATCGAAGCAGCAAATAATTACAGTGAAACTGATAAAATGCAGCCGTAACTTCTACTCCAACAGTTTCTTTCCTCGCACTTCCCGACTGTGGAATTCTCTTCCAAACAATAACTTCCCCGACGGCTACAATCTCCAGGAGTTGAAATGTAAGGTCAATAGACACATCCTAACACAATAACCTGCTCCCATTCTATCAAACACTCTTCCCATCTGCCCAACCCTCATCCTCGGTATCCTTACTCATCTGTCACCTTCCTCCTGACATTCCCTATGTCTAACCACTCCTCTTTACCTTCCCCTATGTAGCCCCATGCGCAATAGTGGCAGTGGAATGCCTTGCTTGAGTGAGATGATTAAAAAAAAAAAAAATTTTCTAAACATATACTGTTAAATATAAGAGACAATGAATGTCTATTATGCTTAATCATGAGCCGTTCTAAACGTAATATTTTTGCTTTAATTTCAGTTGAAAATAAAGACAAAAATTCTCCAACATTTGGATAATTTTTTTATTAAGTTGCTTTTGATGGTGGATGTTATTGTATTACTGTCTAAATAACCTCTCTGAAGATGGCTCATGTGAGCCGAAAGCTTAGAAGCAAATCAATAAAAAATTATCCAAATGTATATATTTTTTAATGTGAACTTCCTGTGTATCAAAATGTTTTTGAGTAACCTTCTGGTAATGTGAATTTTTGTACCATATTTGAAATAAAATTTTGTTTTTTATTGTTATTGAAGAAGCGAGATTTTTCTTGCTGAAATAGCTATACAACGAATGTAGTATTCACAATTTTACTTTTATATGATATACATATTTGGCTCTGTAAATACTATTTACATCGAGACCTCCACCTGGATCATTTTTAATATTAATAAAATTAATATTAATAGGATCTGGTTTTGGGGATTTTACCTACTTTCTTTTTTGGATTTAGAATTATGTGTGTGTGTGTGTGTGTGTGTGTGATGGAATGACAAAACGAGAAATCTAAACTTATTTATAAATGGAACTTTGTGTGTGTGTCCGTTACCTATACACTCCGACATGGCTGAACCAATTTTCTTGAAAATTTACACAGTTGTACTATAAGCGTCTGCGAGTGTTCTTAGCTAGGTTTTGTGTTGAGGTACCCCCGATAAATATCGAAAATCGATAATCGAAAAAAATCAGGTTATAGATGGAGTGGTCCGATTTTAATCAAATTAGATACGCTCATAGACAAAGATATAAGAAACGATATTCAGAAGTTTCAAGGTTGCACTTCTTACAATAGTGCAGAAAATAGATTATATATATATATATATATAAAAGATAAGATGTTTGTGTGTGTTTCTGTTTATCTGCCTGAATGTCTATTTTTTTCAGCCCTTTTATTTTAGTTTTTGCTTCGGGTTTGGCTCTAAGTAGGTATAATTATAGTTCTTAGTCTCAGCCATTATACCATTTACTCAGAGGACTTAGCCTTCAAAATTCAGTTTACATGGGAAAAAAACTTACTTGATATCGATACCAGGAAATCAAACTTTGACTTATTTCCATTCATTTTGTTTCAGTCTACGGTTTCGCTTGAACTGGAAACAACTATTGCTTTTTAGTCTTTCGTGCCAACGTCCAAAGAGTCTGAACTCCGGGACCATGGATTAGTTTTAAAGCTTTCATTACACCCGAGCAATGCCAGGCTATACTGCTAATACTCTATATAACACATTTCACCCATCAAAAAATTCAGATTTAAATGATGTTCCTATTGACAAAATACAATACATATTTGAAAGGAGAAAGGCCAAAATATATAAGGAAAATGTGTCAGTTCTAATGATACATTGAGAGGATTACTGTAGATGCTAAGATATAAATTTGAACTTTCTGGCATCCACTATGTTTAGAAACACAAACTAGCCAAGCTTACTAAGTCAGTCAGGTAAGTGCCATACGTAATACACGCTTGGGCGATCATGTCTCAAAAGAGACATGACTGACTGGGCAGAAGATTATTCCACAGTAAGTTGCCATTGTTTTCTGCGGTAGACTGGTTGCCGACCAAGGCTATAGAACCCAATCTGTCCTGTTATTTAACCCATAACTGGAAGGAATATATGGATTAATACCTTTCCCAAGGGTATTTGCGCGTAAGTGAATGCAATGAATTCAGCTGGAATTTGAACTCGACTCCCCGATTTCTCGTTCTGAGCCAATATCCAATGCTTACTAAGGCTGTTCTTAAATATCCCATATTTTGGTAACGGTATATTTGTCTACGGCTATATTGTGTTCAATACACCGGTTCCCGTCCGATCACTGACATCGAGCCTGGTCAGAACTTAAATGGGTGACCATTTGGGAATACCAGGTGCTGTAAACGTAAGGACCAAGAATGGTCCACCAGTCCTCCAGGTTTGGGGGTTGGGCGCAGAGCTAACAATCCTGCCCTGTAAAAAGAGTTTGTTACAGAAACAGCAACAAAAAGTTGCTGCCCTATGCACCATCTGGGTGTGACAGATAACTGATGATGATGATGAGATTTGTTAAGGAAAGTAAAATGTGGTCGGAACCGAGATGCAATTTTCCCATGAAAGCTTAAGAAATCAGCAAACTTTTTATACATTTCATCTAAGTTATTTTCACTTTTAATTAAAAATGCATGAATTTGAAATTATGATCAGACTAGCAGTATAGCCCGGTGTTGCTCGGATGTAATGAAAGCTTTAAAACTAATCCATGGTCCTGGAGTTCAGACTCAGTCTAAAGAATATTTGTGTGAAGTTTGGTGAGAATCAGATAAAAATTGTGGATTTGTATAAAGGACATACAGACAGATTAACAGACACACACACAAACATCTTGCCCTTTATATATATATATATTATTGATTTTCTGCACTAGTGTAAGAACTGCAACCTTGAAACTTCTGAATATCATTTCTTATATCTTTGTCTATGAGTGTATCAAATTTGATTAAAATCGGACCACTCCTTCTATAACCCAATTTTTCAATTATTGATATTTATCGGGGGTACCTCAACACAAAACCTAGCTAAGAACACTCGCAGACGCTTATAGTACAACTGTGTAAATTTTCAAGAAAATCAGTTCAGCCGTTTCGGAGTCTATAGGTAACAGACACACACACACACAGACAAAGTTCCATTTATAAATTAGTTTAGATAGATATATTACAATCATATAATAATTCTGCTAGTTCCTTCCTTAGTTAGTTACTTGGTTCCTCCGCCTGTTATGCCACTGAAGAAAGATAAAACACTCTCTACACAAGCTTTTCCTTCCCCTCTATCTTTTTATAATCTATAAATGCTACTCTCCTCAGCCTTTCTCTCACCTTTGCCAAACGGAAGGGTAGTAAAGAGTGAGAGAATAGGAGAAGAGAGCCCATAGCATTACCGTAGCAGTAGCAGCTTAAGCTGGTGGTTGTAGCAGTAATTGTGTGTGTGTGTGTGTGTGTATATGTGTGTGTATGTACAATATAGTAAAAATAGGTAGGTTTGTTGTTGTATCCCATGACCTAATAACAAAATTCCTGGCCTCTACACCCTTGGCCATTACTCAGTTGGTCTTTTCTGTTTACAATGGACACAGGAGCCATGATTTTTCAGTAATAGAAAAAAAAAAAAAAAAACATTTTCTCTTTCAAAATCTCTCACAAAATAGCATACAGTATTTTGGTAATAGTCTGTGTATGCAATGCTTAATATCAGTCAGTCAGTTAAGTGCCATGCACGATACACGCTTTGGGCGATCATGTCTCGAAAGCGTCATGACTGACTGGACAGAAGATTATCCCGCAGTAGGTTGCCATTGCTTTCTGCGGTAGACTGGTTGCCAGCCAAGGCTATAGAACCCAATCTCTCCTGCTATTTAACCCATAACTGGAAGGAAGAGACGGATTAATACCTTTCCCAAGGGTATTTGCGCGTAAGTGAATGATTACAATAAAGTAGTTTCTATGGATATTAGTTTTATAGATATTTTAATAAAATTACACTGTGTTATCGTTATTTTATTATCCAATACCTTTATGTTTGAAGACGTTTGTCGTATGACAAAGTAAAATTTTTCCAGGAAATCATAATTATACTTCCGTGGAAATTCCATGCATTCTGCTATTGATTTATTAATGCACTGAATGTATTTTGTTTTATAAATGATCTCTTTTGTTAGTCATCTTTTATTTTTATGGAAATTTCAAGATGCTTCACCTATGGATTTCCTGTAGCATTTATTACAGTTTATAGTGTAAATTCTTGCTTCAGCTTTTACATTGTCACTAATTTGTTTTGTATTAATTAAATCTCTTATTGTTCTAAAAATAATTAAAAATTTCCTATTAAGTTTAGATAAATTCTTTTCAACTCTAACTGTGAACGAACTGTGAGATAGTAAAGTCTAGTTTTATTCCGATTATATATATATTTTTATTTTTCTATTTTCATACATTTGATGAGCTTTCTGCTTCGGATTATATTTAGGATATTAGATGATTGATTATTTCTTTTAACACCAGCATATCAAAACCCCTGTGGGTCATTTAATGCTGTAACTGGATTTTTTATTAAGGAATGTTTCAAAATATTTCAAGTGGTTGTGAGATTTTAAAAAATTATTTTTAAAATTTTACAAGCTGTATAGTTTCAGAGCATTTCAAAATGCAAGTCGTATGGTTTAAAGTCCAAACACTTTTCTTCAGAAGTTGGTTCTTCAGAAGTTGGATGTATTTTATTTTCTTTAGATATCTAATTATTTGGACAGTAGGTACATTTTTGAAGAACATGTTAAGATTTTGTACTTGGTAATAGATCGTCCAGCATTCACTTCCATACAGAAGAACAGATATCACATAGCAATCGAGCACTCTCTTCTTTGTTTCCAATGAGATTTTCCTGTCTTTCAGTATTCTGGCTAGCTTCTGACATGCATCCCTGGCCATGCCAACGTATCTTTGGATCTCCATGTCGCATTTTCCATCCTCTGTCAAAACACTTCCCAGGTATTTGAATTTTTTTACTTGTTTTATTTTAGATTTTCCAACTTGCAGTTGACATATTGGTCTCCTCTTGTTGCTGATGACCATACATTCAGTTTTCTTGAGATTTATGCTCAGTCCTTTCTTTTCACTTTCTTTTGCTAACTTCTGTAGAAGATCCTGTATTTTCCTTTCCGTGTCTGCTATCAGCATCATGTCGTCTGAATATCAGATATTGCTGAGAATATGGCTGCAAATGATGAATCCTGGCAAGACTTATTTCTGTCATAATTGCTTCGCTGTACAGGGTGAAACGATCCAGTAAAAAAACATCCTTGTCTTAGGCCATTTTCTGTTTTTGTATACCTGCTGAGTTCACCTCCTATCCGTAGACAAGCAGTTTGCTGCCAATATAGATTCTTGATTATCCTAACATCTTTTCTGAAAATGTCAAGGTTGTCGAGTATCTCAATCAAGTCCCTGTGTCATACTTTGTCAAACGCTTTTGCATAGTCTATGAAGCACAGATTTCATTTGCATTTGAAGTGAATGCTGGACGATCTCATCAAAGATGAAGGAGAGGCTTGAGGCAGCAGAAATGTGGTTTTACAGAAGGATGCTGAGGATATCATAGACAGAGCACGTGTGCAACGATGAGGTGTTAAAAAGGATGGAAATGAGAAGATAATAAATATCAGGAAGAGATAAATGAGGTTCCTGACACATGTAATGAGGAAAGAAGGCCTGGAAAACTTGATACTCACAGATCAGATAAATGGAAGCAAAAACTAGGAAAAGCAATACGAGATGTACTTGCAAGGTCTAAGCAAATGGTTGATGGGGCGGGGCTTGGAAGAGATACCAAGAGAAAAATTACTGAGAGCAACAAGAGACATAGCCAAGTGGAAGTCCATGATCGCCTATATCCTGAAGGGACGTGGCACATGAAGAATAGTTACTATATATATTTTTGTGCTCTTGTATTCTACCAAGATATGCTTGAAGGTGAGAAATCGATTGCAGTTGAATTGTAGATTATAACCTTGTACCTCATGTATATCATTCAATCCATTTCATCACTGGCATAGAAAATGTCCAAGTCTCAAGTCATTTCAAGTCTCTATCTCCCTTTTACCCTTATAATCAAATTTCTCCGATACATCATGACCTAACTTCTTAAAAGGTTCACTGAGATAAACGCTCCAAAAATCCCCTCACCTTAATTGTCTGGATTTGGTAAAAGTTGTGTTGTTTTTAAGTTTATATATATATATATATATATATATATATATATTAATCATATCACCCCGAGCAAGGCGGTAACGCCACTGATGTGCAGGGGGCTACGTAAGAGTGAATAGATTGGAAAAGAGATAGCCGGAAACCACATCCTTAACAGGGAACAAGGGATGAGCCTCTACACCTGCTCAACAGACGTGGGTGGAGTGTGAACTGGGCGATAGTTTAGTCTTTCTACTCCAATATATATATGATTCCAAAAAGAAAAAAGTTTTCACTGCCTAACGAGGTGTTAATAAGATGTGGTCGAAACACAACAGCTTTAGGGTTTCTGTAAACTACATTTTTATTATAAACTTATAAGAATATTACCAGATATAATGCTCTACTAAATATCGAGCACTCTTAGCAAAGTACATCACTACAAACAGTGGACTGCCAACCCATTAATTTGTACTACTTCTAATATCACTACCGGCCATAATTATTAGGCCACGCCACTTTTAAAAAGAAATCATGTATTTCATACTATTTCTAGCATTTATTGCCAAGTGGATAATTCTAAATGAAAATAGAATGATTCTTTTGTTAATACTGCACAATAACATGTGCATCAAATGAACTTTTCTGGTGTCCAGTTTTTGTGCTCTCTTCCCCATGCTAGTCTCTTCTTCTGATTAGCTGGCCGAAGCAAAGGCTTCCTGGCTTCTTTATAAAATTTTCAAAGTAATACTATGCATGTGTCAGGTGAGTGTATCCAATTCTTATTCTGTTCGGCACTGTATATTGTTTCCCAGGTCAATAACGCTCTATATTCTCTTTTCTTGTATCAGGTGAGTGTATCCAATTCTTATTCTGTTGAGCACTGTATATTGTTTACGGGTCAGCCAACGGCTCTATATTCTCTTTTCTTATTATCAGGTGAGTGTGTATCAATTCTTATTCTGTTGAGCACTGTATATTGTTTCTGAGTCCCAGCCAACGGCTCTGTATTTCTCTTTTCTTATTATCAGGTGAGTGTATCCAATTCTTATTCTGTTGAGCACTGTATATTGTTTTACGGGTCAGCCAACGACTCTATATTCTCTTTTCTTATTATCAGGTAGGTGTTATCCAATTCTTATTCTGTTGAGCACTGTATATTGTTTACAGGTGTCGCAGCTCTATATTCTCTTTTCTTATTATCAGGTGAGTGTATCCAATTCTTATTCTGTTGAGCACTGTATATTGTTTACGGGTCAGCCAGCGGCTCTATGTTCTCTTTTCTTATTATCAGGGAGTGTATCCAATTCTTATTCTGTTGAGCACTGTATATTGTTTACGGGTCAACCAACGGCTCTATATTCTCTTTTCTTATTATCAGGTGGGGTATCCAATTCTTATTCTGTTGAGCACTGTGTATGCCCATATTGTTTTACGGGTCAGCCAACGGCTCTATATTCTCTTTTCTTATTGTCAGGTAGGTGTATCCAATTCTTATTCTGTTGAGCACTGTATATTGTTTACGGGTCAGCCAACGACTCTATATTCTCTTTTCTTCTTATCAGGTGAGTGTATCCAATTCTTATTCTGTTGAGCACTGTATATTGTTTACGTGTCCAATAGCGGCTCTATATATTCTCTTTTCTTATTATCAGAGTGTATCCAATTCTTATTCTGTTGAAGCACTGTATATTGTTTTACGGGTCAATAGCAGCTCTATATTCTCTTTTCTTATTATCAGAGTGTGTCAATTCTTATTCTGTTGAGCACTGTATATTGTTTACGGGTCAGCCAACGGCTCTATATTCTCTTTTCTTATTATCAGGTGAGTGTATCCAATTCTTATTCTGTTGAGCACTGTATATTGTTTACGGGTCAGCCAACGGCTCTATATTCTCTTTTCTTATTATCAGGTGAGTGTATCCAATTCTTATTCTGTTGAGCACTGTATATTGTTTGCCCACGTGTCAGCCATGGCTCTATATTCTCTTTTCTTATTATCAGAGAGTGTAATATCCAATTCTTATTCTGTTGAGCACTGTATATTGTTTACGGGTCAATAGCGGCTCTATATTCTCTTTTCTTATTATCAGGAGTATATCCAATTCTTATTCTGTTGAGCACTGTATATTGTTTTAGGTCCAACGACTCTTTCTCAATCTCTTTTCTTATTATCAGGTGAGTGTATCCAATTCTTATTCTGTTGAGCACTGTATATTGTTTACGGTCAGCCAGCAGCTCTATATTCTCTTTTCTTATTATCAGGTGAGTGTATCCAATTCTTATTCTGTTGAGCACTGTATGTTGTTTACGGGTCAGCCAACGGCTCTCTCATTCTCTTTTCTTATTATCAGGTGAGTGTATCCAATTCTTATTCTGTTGAGCACTGTATATTGTTTACGGGTCCAATAGCGGCTCTATATTCTCTTTTCTTATTATCAGGTGAGTGTCAATTCTTATTCTGTTGAGCACTGTTATGTTGTTTTACGTGTCAGCCAACGGCTCTATATTCTCTTTTCTGATGTTCGGGAACATATCCAAACTGCTACTCATATTTTTTTTATGTCTTTTCTAATTTTCGTTTTGCAATCTGTTTGTGGGAGTTTAATGTTCATTATCATCATTTTTGACGTCTCTTTTGCCCATGTGTTGGCTTCATTGTTTCCCTTGATGCCAATATGGCTAGGAATCCAGGCCAATATTATTGTTATGTTCCTTATTAACTGATGGCAAGTTTCTAGAATTTCTTGAATATAGGGAGGATTTGTATTTTTTACTTTAATTGCTACTAAACTAAGCAGTCCAAGAATATTATAAACTTTTTTTTTTAATGACTTGTAGTTCAGCTGTATAGACAGATGCATTACTTGATAGCCTGATTTGTTCATCAGTTAAGTGCCATATGTGATACACTGAGCGATCATGTCCCAAAAAAGACAAGACTGACTGGGCAGAAGATTATCCCGCAGTAGATTGCCATTGCTTTCTGCAGTAGAATGGTTGCCAGCCAAGGCTATAGAACCCAATCTATCCTGTTATTTAAGACATAACTGAAAGGACAGGGAAAGATTAATACCTTTTCCAAGAGTATTTGTGCATAAGTGAATGAAACAAATTCAACTAGAATTTCAACTCGGCTCCCCAATTTGTCATTCCAAGTCGATATCCACTGCATCTCAACACTGTAGCACAGTGGTTATCGGCTTGGAATGACAAATTAGGGAGCAGAGTTTGAATACCAGTTAAATTCCTGCATTCACTTATGCACAAATACTCTTGGGAAAGGTAATAACCCATCTCTTCCCTCCAGTTATAGGTTAAATAACAGGATAGATTGGGTTCTATAGCCTTGGCTAGCAACCAGTGTACCACAGAAAGTAATGGCAACCCACTGCGAAATAACCTTCTGCCCAATCAGTCATGTCTCTTTCAAGACATGATCACTCAAGCATGTATCACGTATAGCACTTAACTAAATTGATATGGAAAAATAAATTGAACAGCAGAACAGATTGGGTTCTATAGCCTTAGTTGACAATCAGTATACTTCAGAAAGTAATGGTAACCTACTGCAGAGAAAGTCAGTCATGTCTCCTTCGAGACATGATCGCCCAAGCATGTATCATGTATGGCACTTAACTGACTGACTGGATTGTTTATGAATTTTTCTGCTTGTGGCTGCTGTGCTTATTCTATCTAGAATTTTTAATCCACAAGAGGAGAATGATCCATTTGCTCCAGAATGATCCACTTGTTATAATGCAATGGATATCAACACAGAATGAGAAATCAGAGGGCCAAGTTTCAATTCCACTTGAATTCATTTAATTCATACCTTTGGGGAAGGTACTAATCCATCTCTTCCCCCTCCAGCTATGGGATGAATAGTAGAACAGATTGGGTTCTGTAGCCTTGGTTGGCAACAAGTCTACCATAGAAAGTAATGGCAACCTACTGTGGGAAAATTGCCTGGTCAAACATGTCCCTTTCGAGAGATGATCACCCAAATTAATTGACTGGCTGACTGTAGAATGGTTTATAGTCACAATATTTGTCTCTTAATTCTCTCTACATGCTTTTGTTAAGTGTTACTTTATTTTCTTTGTGTCAATGTTAGGTCATGGTGAAGTTTGAAGATTGTCCACAGAGCCACCTTATTTAATGTGACTGGTGTTATGTTATCATTTTGGTTGGTTGGTTGTTTTGTTTTTATGGCATATCAACACCTCGGTGGGTCATTTATTGCCAACTAAATTTTTTTATTTTATTTATTGCTGGTAATACCTTTTTTTTTCTTTCAACAATTTATTGTTGTTTTTACATAATTTTTGTGTCTAGTAATACTTTTTTTCTTTTTCGAGTATCAAGATTCATTGGGATTTGTTTTTAAGGGCAAGGTACCCCAAGTCCTACCCTTGTTATTTAACCCATAACTGGAGGGAAGGGACGGATTAATACCTTTCCCAAGGATACCAGTGCTTAAGTGAATGCAGGGTATTCAACTGGAATTCGAACTCAGCTCACCGATTTCTCTTTCCGAGCCAATATCCACTGCAAGATTCATTGGGATTTGTTTTTAAGGGCAAGGTACCCCAAGTCCTACCCTTGTTATTTAACCCATAACTGGAGGGAAGGGACGGATTAATACCTTTCCCAAGGATACCAGTGCTTAAGTGAATGCAGGGTATTCAACTGGAATTCGAACTCAGCTCACCGATTTCTCTTTCCGAGCCAATATCCACTGCACCACAATGCACATCCGTCACTAAACGCTTACAGCACCTGGTATTCCCAAGCAGTCACCCATCTAAGTACTGACCAGGCTCAACAGTAACGTTATCAGGATCTTTGTTTATTTGTTCTTCAGCTTTGTTAATTCAATGACTGTTGGTTTATTTCTATAGAACTGGATATATTGAGGTTCGTATGTTGATATGCTAAATTATTTGGGTTGGATTATAGTTTTAGTGCATATTGAAGGGTTCATTTTCCCATCTCAGAGATATACACTACTGGCCATAATTATTAGGCTACAACAGCTTTTAAAAGAAATTATGTATTTCATACTATTTTTAGTATTTATTGCCAAGTGGATAATTCTAAATGAAAATAGAATGTTTCTTTTGTCAATACTGCACAATAATACATGCATCAAATGAACTTTTCTTGTGTCCAGTTTTTGTGCTCTCTTCCCTATGCTCATCTCTTCTTCTTACTGGCTGGCCAAAGCAAAGGCATCCTGGCTGCGTTGTAAAATTTTGCAAAGTAATAATAACAAAAGAACCATTCTATTTTCATTTAGAATTATCCACTTGGCAATAAATATTGAAAATAGTATGAAATACATCATTTCTTTTAAAAAACTGGGTGGCGTAATAATTATGGCCAGTAGTGTGTATATATATATATATATATATATATATATACACACACACACACACATCTACAGGTGCGATGGGTAAATTGTCGCTATTTGCCTTGTAAAATTAATAATAACAAAAGAACCATTCTATTTTCATTTAGAATTATCCACTTGGCAATAAATAGTAAAATTAGTATGAAATAAATCATTTTTTTTTTTGAACTGGGGTGGTCTGAAAATTATGGCCAGTAGTGTAGGTGGTTCATTGGCTTTTATATAGAGACTTTACATGAGTGAGGGCTGGAAGGCTCTGAGACTTAATTTCAGTTCTTCATTTTGTATGGGTTGTAGTTTTTTTTAACATAGGTTTATCGTAAATAATGCACTCATAGTCTAATTTTGATCCGAAGCATAACCTATATATTCTGAGAATTACTTTTTGGTTGGCATCCCAATTCAGTTTTGATATTACTTTTAAAAGCTTCAAGGCTTTTTGACATTAAGTTTGCTATTTAGTATGATTCTTAGATATTTTATTTGTTGGACTATGGGAATTAGGTTCCATTTTATTTTGATTCCAAATCAAGATTGTAGGCTTGTTTTTGCAGAAATGCATATAAACAATTTTTGTTTTGAATAAACAGAATCCATTTTCATTTGTCCATTTTTCTATCTTGTTTAAAAATGTTTGTATGTATATATCTTTCATGTTTGGTGATGAGTATGATATTGCGAGATTATCTTCATATAGGGATTTTTCAATTCCTGTATTAATGGTTTTAATAATAATATTTAAATACTACCTTGAGGTAGTCCTGGCTCCTGCTTTTGAGTGTCTGATGTCGTGTTTTCCATTTTGTACTTTGAATGATTTGTTTGATAGAATGTTTTGGATGAATATCGTCATTCTTCATTTTATTACCATCTTGGGCATGTCATTTATAATACCAGACTTCCATGTGGTATCATAGGCTTTTCCAAGACCAAAGAATAATGATACTACAATATGACCTTGAATAAAGCCATCAAAAATCAAGTATTCTAGACATACAAGTTGGTTCTTTGGTTATTCCAGAATCCATTGTCTTGCAAATACAACTTGTTAGTGCAATGTGCTGGTAGTTTGTTGAATTGGCATGGTCTTTGCCAGGTTTAGAAATCGGAATGATGATAGAATCAAGCCATAATTTTAAAAATTTGAACACCATATATCATTGAAGATCTGGAGAAGTATTAAAAGTGACTTTTCTAGCAGCTGTTTTAAAAATTGATAATGAATTTTATCTGGATTGGTTGCAAAGTTTTTACTTTTGTTTATGGCGTCTTTTAGTTCTCTCATAGTAAATAAAATATTGTATTCTTTATTTTTTAAAGTGAATGTAAAGTTTTCTTGTTCCATAATGTTTTTATATTTTTTTTAAATTTGGGAGTGTAAGGATTTGTTGAGGAGTTTCTTTGAAATTCTATTGCTATTAAGTTAGCTATTTCTTCTTTCCAGTGCATTTATCTCCATTTGTTTTGGTTAAGTGGACTGTTGCAGTTTGTGATTTTTTTTTTCCATTAATTTTCCTCATTATTTTTGGTGTTTTATTTATTGAGATTTTTGTTGTTTAGTCTGGAGACATAGTTTTGTCAAGACTCTCTTGGATCTTTTAATTATACGGCATTTTTTTTCTTGCGTTTGTTGGTAGTTTTGTAGGTTGACTGTCATTGGGCTGTGCAAAACTATCTTTAGCATTTTTTTTCTAGTTTCAACTGCTTCTCTGCATTCTGCTGTAAACCAGAGTTTTGATTTGGTATGTGGCTTAAAGGAAGATTTGGATACTGTCTGACTTGTTATTTATGTTAATATGTTTGTAAAGGAGACTATTAGTTCTGGTTCATTGAGAATATTCTTGTTGATTTGGGATGAGCAGAGTTCATTGAATTTTAACCAGTTAGCTTTGTGTACTTGCTATTTTGGATTCCTTTCTTCTCACATAGGCTTTGCTTATAATTAGGAAAATAGGTGACTGGTCACAACCACATTGATGGAGAGCATACAGTTAGGTTGATGGTAAATGTTGACCCAGTACCTGTGTGTAGGTATGTGTGCATTTGGTTATCTAAACTTTTATCCGGTCCCAACAAGTCTCTTATATCCGGGTTACACTGTATTTGAGTTTGAGTTTTGTTTAATGGCATATCAACCTCTGTGGGTTATTTAATGCCAAAAAGCTGGGATTTTAAGATTTTTTTTTTTAATGTTCAGTTATTGTGAGAAGGTTGATTCTGTCAGATTTTGTTGAAAAATTTTTTATTATTTTTTTTTTTCTTTAATAATATTTTATGGTAATGTTAGGATGAATAAAACATATTCCAAGGGAATTAATCCTTTCCTGTTCCCAAACAGAGTACCTCCCTTTTTACCCCTGAAAGTGGGTACACACAAGTCACGTGATCAACAGGACATTCAGACGTGGCCGGCATGAGGGAACAGACTTGGGATATGGCTGTCAATGAGTAAGGAACGCATGTATGTTCTTCTGCCCTAATGGTTGTGACACATAACCCAATAACTTGGGACTGATATCGCATGTACATATTTTTTAATGTTTCTCCCTGTAAAATGAATGTATCTTCCAGTTAACCATGAGTAGACATCTACTTTTCTTTCGTTCCATCCATTTTCTCCACATGCTGCACACACACACACACATTCATCCACGGACCATGAATCATACTTAGATTAAGGCATTTTAGTTAAGAGACAAAAACCCCATTCATAACAGGTAACAATCTTTTTCCTTCAAAAATGTATTGCTGATAATATTTTTAATTCAAAAACATTTTTTATAAAAGTCTATTTTTATACTTTCATAGAGTTTTGACGTCAGTTTGAAAGTCAAATTATTTACCCATAGCTGGGACCCTAACAGGTGCTACCACTCCAGGTCAGGGTGGACCTGGGAACAGCAGCAATTAAGAGGTGGTTCCATGCTCCTCATAACCTCCAAATCAGAGGCCTTGCTGCCGGATGTAGTTTACTGTCATACCCAGGACCACGGAGGATATATTAATTGAACATATGGTTATTGTTCAATGAATTGAAGCCTTTACTGCTATAGGAAATAAATAATCAGAAACCAAAAACAGTCTCCCCTAAGATCCACTCACTAAAATAAAGTAATTACCACTCAAATAAAAGCCAGAGTTGATAATGTCAACAAATATTGGTAACAACTGAATACTCTCTTCCCAAAACCTATTTTTACAGAGGCTAACACCTAATTTGCATATTTCTAGAACCTTTCGAATTCTCTCAATCATTCTAGTACCTTCCAAATATTCTATTTCTAATTTCCTTATTTTTACGACTACTTCATGAATTAAAACTTTTTTGGAATAACCGGTAGTTCGTAATAGAATCCCTTACTATAACTTTTTATACATTATTAATATTATTTTTATATATAAATGCATCCTCATAATATAATATAAGTAGGACTAATAGAATCCATTACTATAACTTTATACATTATTAATATTATTTTATATATAAATGCATCTCATAATACACAAGTAGGACTCAATAGAACTTTAATAATATAACTTTTATACATTATTAATATTATTTTTATATATAAATGCATCTTCATAACAGTAATACAACAGACTCAATAGAATCCATTACTATAACTTTTTATACATTATTAATATTATTTTATATATAAATGCATCCTCATAACAGTAATACAAGTAGACTCAATATAATCCATTACTATAACTTTTTATACATTATTAATATTATTTTATATATAAATGCATCCTCATAACAGTAATACAAGTAGGACTAACTAGAATCCATTACTATAACCTTTATACATTATTAATATTATTTTATATATAAATGCATCCTCATAACAGTAATACAAGTAGGACTCAATAGACCCATTACTATAACTTTTTATACATTATTAATATTATTTTTATATATAAATGCATCCTCATAACAGTAATACAAGTAGGACTCAATAGAATCCATTACTATAACTTTTTACACATTAATAATATTATTTTTATATATAAATGATCCATAACAGTACTACAAGTAGGACCTAATAGAATCCATTACTATAACTTTTATATTATCATTAATATTATTTTATATATAAATGCATCCTGTTAACAGTAATACAAGTAGGACTCAATAGAACTATCATCATAACTTCTTTATACATTATTAATATTATTTTTATATATAAATGCATCCTCATAACAGTAATACGTTAGGACTCACTAGAATCCATTACTATAGTCTCTCTTTATACATTATTAATATTATTTTTATATATAAATGTATCCTCATAACAGTAATAATAAGTAGGACCCTAATAGAATCCATTACTATAACTTTATACATTATTAATATTATTTTTATATATAAATGCATCCTCATAACAGTAATACAAGTAGGACTCCAATAGAATCCATTACTATAACTTTTTATACATTATTAATATTATTTTTATATATAAATGCATCCTCATAACAGTAATAATAAGTAGGACTCAATAGAATCCATTATAATCTTTATACATTATTAATATTATTTTTTTATATATAAATGCATCCTATAACAGTAATACAAGCAGGACTCAATAGAATCCATTACTATAACTTTTTATACATTATTAATATTATTTTTATATATAAATGCATCTCTATAACAGTAATACAAGTAGACTTCAATAGAATCCATTACTATAACTTTTTATACATTATTAATATTATTTTTATATATAAATGTATCCCCATAACAGTAATACAAGTAGACTCAATAGAATCCATTACTATAACTTTTTATACATTATTAATATTATTTTTATATATAAATGCATCCTCACAATGTAATACAAGTAGACTTAATAGAATCCACTACTATAACTTTTTATACATTATTATTTTTACATATAATTGCATCCTCGTATCAGGTAATAAGTAGGACTCAATAGAATCCATTACCATAACTTTTTATACATTATTAATATTATTTTTATATATAAATGCATCCTCGTAACATTTACCAAACACAAAAAATTATTTCCTTTTTAGAAAAATCAGCAAAAAAAATTTACTAGTTCCTTTTTTATTATATTGATCATTCAAAGAAAAGAAATCGATTCTATAATATAAATAATATAAAATAAATTCATATTTAGTAGTTGTACAAGTTAGTGTATCCCTTTAATAATTAAATATTCCATTATTCTGATAACGAAAGTCATGACTCAATACCAATAAGTAAATAGTTGTATATAAGACCACCTATTGTCTAACTCACACTCCTTCCTGGTCTTTTGAAAAGGAGAAGAGGTTTATCCCTTGTTCAGGATTGAGTTTCAGGTTTCTTTTAAAATGTACTTTAACTCTGTACTTTTAACATCTTCGTCTGTACTCTGAAATTTAATTATTATTTATTCTTCTTTTTTCTTGAAAGGAGTAGATACTACTACTACTCGGTTTTTCTTCCCTGTCTTCCCCGTGTCCAAGGGTTGGAAGTTCTGCCATGCCATCCAGGTCTGATGTTCATTTGCCACCACCCCCGATCCATTGCTTGCTCAGGTTTGAGGCCAGTGCTTTTCAGATCCTCATTGATGCAGTCGGTCCATCTTTTCTGTGGGCGACCTCTAAGGTAGGAGCCCGGGATGACAATGCTCTCAACTTTTCTAGGCCATACCAGCGCAGTCTGTTCCACCGAAGAACCTCCTCACACACTAGCCAGACCCAGTCTAGACCTCATTAATTATTGTCTGATTCACATCCCTCCCCAGTTTTTTGAACAGGAGTAGAGGTCCATTCACTATTTCCTGTTCAGGATTGTGTTTCTGGTTCCTTCTAAAAACTTTTCATTCTCTTTCACTCCCAGTAGCCCCTTGCATTTTAATGGCATTAGCCGATTTCTTTTATGTTTAGTCAATTCATCCCAAGCAAGGCAATAATTTCACTAAGGTACAAGAGTCTACTGAGAGTGAAAGAGAATAGAAAGACCTAGAAAGGAACCAGAAACCATATGTTTAATCACATTTTAATGGTTACAAGGGGTAAATTACATTCAATAGAGTTAAAAAGAAATATTTTACTTGACTCACAAAGAAAATATGACTAAATATAAAATTATTTAAATACTGCTACTGTTTTTTTGAGTTTTTTTTACAGTATGGGTCAGTCAGTTAAGTGCCATACGTGATATACACTTTGGGCAATCATGTCTCGAAAAAGACACGACTGCCTGGGCAGAAGATTATCTCGCAGTAGGTTGCCATAGTTTTCTGTGGTAGATTGATTGCCAGCCAATGCTATAGAACTCAATCTATGTTATTATTTAACCCATAACTGGAGGGAAGAGACGGATTAATACATTTCTCAAGGGTATTTGTGTGTAAGTGAATGCAAGGAATTCAACTGGAATTCGAACTTGGCTCCCTGATTTTTCATTCCTAGTTGATATCCACTGCACCACAACGTACATTTGGAGTATGAGTAGTTATGTCAATTTTTTTTTTTTTTTCAAAAAAACATTGATTATAGATGAAAAAAAGTTTTTTTTTTAAATCATGCAGGAAATAAGTTTAATATTACTGCCATTAAAACATAAATTTCATGGAATTTTGAGATAGCACTTTAATTTATAAAACTTTCCTCAATGAAGAAAATATTTAACAGAAAGAGAAAAACAATTCAGAGCAGGTATATTTCTGTGACCTCCAAAATATGATTGACCTCAAAAGCAGGACCGACAGAAGTGTGGTCAACATTGAAGGCAGAAAATATAAACAGGACTAACAAAAGTGGGATTACAACAAAGGCAGCTGGCTTCAAAGGCAATAGCCAGCGAAAATGATTGACAGATGTGCCTAGCTGTAGATGACACAATTAAATGAAAACTCAAGGCAAAAATACATGGAAATTTCAGCTTATATAAGATCACAGTTTTTCTGGCAAAGGAGAGAACATCGAAGAAGATTGAAAGAACACAGAGAAGAGAAGATAACTACCACGGGTCAACATTCCCAACAATTCCCTCATATGTGCACAATTTCCACTGACTACCACTCCACACAACTGTTGCTGACAAAGAATAAAAATCTAAGTTTATAAATATACGTTGTTCACTGTTTGTTCAGTGTTGGAGTTTTTGGGTAGTCTTGTATACTGGTGAATCAGCCATGAGCTGACTCATTTTATAGTTCACTAATAGAAGGGTTAACCAATCAGAAGGCTCAAAATATTCAATGCAATATGTATAAAGGCAACCATATTTTCCCGAGTATTGGCAATATAGTCAGATTCAGTAGAGTGTCTGACTTGTGAGTGTTAATCTTTGACGTTGTTTCATTGAACAGATTACGTACTGCACTGTATTCTATATTCATAAACTATAGTGGACATGGTCAATAACTACCACTCCACACAACTGTTACTGACAAAAAATAAAAATATAAGTTTATAAATATACGTTGTTTAGTGTTTGTCATTATCTGAAAAGATGATAGTCATTGGTTTTCTAGGCATTATATAACAACTAAAAGTTTACAAACCTAAAGAGTAAATGCTTGAGTGAAAGTCTTAATTTGTTTTTCTAAAATAATTTTGCGGATGAAAATTACGTTGCAAAACTACACACATTTCTCAAAATATGACACTCATGCCTGATTAATATCTACTCAAAGTCTAGGCCTATGTATCTTAATGATTGCCCACAGTTGCTTATAACAGCTGGGAACAATTTTTCATATTAAGCATAAGCTATTGCATGCCATTCTTCATAGCAGAACCGTTCCAATTAAAGTTGAATAAGGATCTCTGATGCAGAACTGAGCTGAATTCTCCCCAAAGATTTCTTAAAATCTGGGCTTTGATATTAATCAGTCCGAATTTTTTTATTTTCTTTTATGAGAACCATTCCTAAATAGCTTTGACTGCTTTGAATTGCTGTTCTGTTGTAAGAAAAGGAAGAGTTTCCTGACTATGCCGTTATCCTTTGACCAATGTGCAAGAGGTTGTAGAGGGGTTTGCTCAGAGATTTACTAAATGAACAGTAGGGTCTTTTTTGGAGTGAAGATTTGGAAAGGATAAGAAAGGGAGAAATTTTACTGATGAAGATTATGTTTACAGATATTATACAGAAACCCTTTTCATCAGCAGTAAATCCAGTCAATAAAAAAAAGTGGGGGGGGGGGGTTCAAAATGAACAAATTTCAGAAAATGCCATCAGTTACCTCTCTGTATTTATACTGATGACGGCTCCTGCCTTAATAGTAAGTCTGATAAAGTAAAATTAGTAAAATTGAAAATGACCAATTAGTTAACTGGGAGAAAGAGATGGCTTGTAAATTTTAACATCTCCAAAATCTTTTAGCCATTTTGGAGAACTGTTTTTGCCCTCCAACATGGCTGATGCTAACCTCCAGGAGAGAAACTCATAGCACCTTCTTGGTCAGATATTTTCCAACAATATAAAATTATTATATCGAATGAATTTTTTTTTTTTTTTTTTTAATCAATTCACACGAAACAAGGGAATAATGCCATTAGAACACAAGGGGTCTACTGGGAGTGAAGGAGAATGAAAAGACTTTAGAAGGAACTAGAAAACCAATCCTAAACAGGAAACAAGTGATAAACCTCTACTCCTGTTCGAAAGAACGGGAAGAGGTGTGAACCAGACAACAGGTGAACTTATCTGCCGTCAGGAAATTTGGTTCACCTGTGTTATGCCTGAAAATTTTTCTTGCCAGAATCTATCTTGCAAATTTATAAATTTGTTATTCATCCATGCATTGAATATTGCTGCAACAACTGGTCTGGTGCTTCTGCTTCGATGAACTTAGCTCACCGGTGACCATTATATATGAATTTACCCGAGCTACAAGATTAACAACTAGGTCTTACCCTTTTACTGTGAACCAATAAATTGTAAACGTAAATTCTACTCCATCAGTTTTTTTTCTCACACTTTCTACCTGTGGATTTCTCTTCCATTTACTTGCTTCCCCAACAGCTACAATCTCCAAGAATTTAAATGTAAAGTCACTAGTCATCTTCTATCTCACTAACCTGCATCCTCTCTCTCATGCTCCTTTCTCCTTCCACTCCACTCTTTTCAGTATTCTTATCCTTCTCTTACCCACTTCCTGACACCCCCTATAACCTGTCACTCTTTCTCATAACTTTCCTCCTATATAACCCCCTGCAAACCAGTGGCAGTAAAATGCCTTGTTTGGGGCGATACAATTAAAAAATATAGTATAGCCAGGCATTGCTTGAGTGTAATGAAAGCCTTAAAACTAATCCATGGTCCTGGAGCTCAGACTCTTTGGACGTTGACACGAAAGACTGAAAAGCAATAGTTGTTTCCAGTTAAAGCGAAACCACAGACTGAATGAAAAAATGAATGGATTTAAGTCAAATTTTGATTTCCTGGTATCGATATCAAATAAGTTTTTTTCATCGTAAACTGAATTTTCAAGGCTAAATAAGTCCTCTGAGTAAATGGTATCATGGCTGAGACTAAGAACTACAATTATACCTACTTAGAGCCTAACCTGAACCAAAAACTAAAATAAAAGGGCTGAAAAAAATACAGATATACAGGCAGATAAACAGACACACATACACAAACATCTTGCCTTTTATATATATATATATATATATATATATATATATATATATATACAATCGATTTTCTGCACTATTGTAAGAACTGCAACCTTGAAACTTCTGAATATTGTTTCTTATGTCTTTGTCTATGAGTGGATCAAATTTGATTAAAATTGGACCACTCCTTCTATAACTGATTTTTTCAATTATCGATTTTCGACACAAAACCTAGCTAAGAACACTCGCAGACGCTTGTAGTACAACTGTGTAAATTTTCCAGAAAATCGGTTCAGCCATTTTGGAGTCTATAGGTAACGGACACACACACAAAGTTCCATTTATAAATAAGTTTATATATATATATATATATATATATATATATATATATATATATATCATAAGATTGTTGGAAAACATCCAAAGTTATCAGTCTTGACCTAGCATCCATAGCAATAACATCGTTTTCCTGTGCCTGTTCTATAAATATTTTCATAGCAATTGTTCCAATAACCTTTCCTCCTTTGTATTTTGAGCATATGCATTTAAGTGTAGTACTTGATTGGCAACTAGGTCTCATCCTTTTACTGTTGAATTAGACGAAAGCCTAAGTTCTTCTTTAATAGTTTCTTTTCTCACACTATTCACCTATGGAACTCTTCCAGTATTTTGCTTTCCAGACACCTATGATCTTCAAAGATTTAAACAATATCAATTGCCCTCTTCGATTTTCCTGAAGCCTGTCTAGTTATTGTCTTTTCTCCTGACCAAAGTCTTCTCATTCTCTTTCACTCCCAGTAACCCCTTGCGTCTTAGTGGCATTATTGCCATCTTCTGTCTTCCTGAAATCTGTCCTTTTATTGTCCTTTCTCTTCACTAAAGTCTTTTCATTCTCTTTCACTTGCAGTAACTCCTTGAATCTTAGTGGCATAATCATCTTGATTGGGGTGAAACGATTAATTGAAGAAAATAAATAAATAAAAATGTCAAGCTACTAATCATAAGTCAAATGTCACAGGATAACAACAAATTTAGAATCTCTTCACTTTAACAGTTTGTGACAGACATCTTGATTCTTGTAAGAACAAATTCAAGTTTTTCTTCTAATGTCAGAGTATTGATTTCTTGACAAACCATGACAACTGCTCTCAATTCTTCACCATTTTAGAGATCCAGAGATCACCAGAAGCAAACTTTTAGAACTGACACTACAGGGTCTGTGCTGAAGCTGATTCCAACTATCAATGTTTTCAACATCCCAATGTCCGAGTTTAAACTCGTGAAATATAGACATGTTTGATCTTGATAGAAAAGAAAGTTAAAAATAATCAACAAATTCAAACAACATTTGAAAGTGGCAACACCAAGATTTAAATTGATATATAAACAGCAAGGAACAATATAAAAACAAATTACTATTTTGATTGAATTTAATAAAAACAGAATTGAATTGGAAGAGACCAGTATAACTTTCAAGGGACGTGTTAATTATGCTCGTATTTTCTTTATTGCAACCATCTTCTTGTCTTGTCCTTTTATCTTGTTTTCTGGAGCTGCAAACAGGTTATTTGGGAATTCTGGGCTTCTCATTGGACGATAAACAAACTTTGCATCGGCTTGCAAAAAGGAATTTGATATTAATTTTTTTTTTATAATTGAAGATTATTTGAATTTTTTTTTTTTTTTTTTTAGAGGTTTCCTAATTTGCTATTTGCCGAAAAACATTTCACATTTAGGTGTGAAATTTCACGAGTGATGTGCAAAGCTTGTACATTCCAGAAAATTCTATTTTTTATTCTTTATTCTTTTTTCTAACAAAATCAATGAGTCAGATTTGAATTTTAAATTTGTTTTGTTCACTACAACAACTTCTTCTATGTGCCCTGTCCCTTCAGGACATAGGCGTTCATGGCTTTCAACGTTTCCCTATCCTTGATGGCTCTTGCACGCCTTCTCCTGTTACATCATGTAACCCCCGTTCTATCATCCACTAGCTCAGGCCCATAAATCTAAAATATAAATGTATAGAAAATAGCATATCCACAAAATGAGGGATCAGTTTACATATTGATTATAATATAGAATTGATACCCCATTTTTTACTCACATTATAATTTCTTTTAAACAGTTGGCATATATATTCTTTTATGTGCCCTGTCCTTTCAGGACATAGGCGATCATGACTTTCTACATCTCCCTATCCCTCGTGGCTCTTAGCACGCCTTCTCCTGTTACATCATGCAACCCCCGTTCTATCATCCACTAGCTCAGGCCCATAAATCTAAAATATAAATGTATAGAAAATAGCATATCCACAAAATGAGGGATCAGTTTACATATTGATTATAATATAGAATTGATACCCCATTTTTTACCCACATTATAATTTATTTTAAACAGTTGGCAAATATATTCTTTTATGTGCCCTGTCCTTTCAAAACATAGGTGAACATGTTTTTCCATGTCTCCCTATCCCTAGTGGCTCTTAGCCCGCCTTCTCCTGTTACTTCATGCAACCCTTGTTCCGTCATCCACTTGATGTGGTCTCCGGTTTTCTCTTTTCCAATCTTTTCACGCTTACGTAGCCCCTGCACATCAGTGGCGTTATCACCTTGCTTGGGGTGATATGATTTAAAAAAAAAAAAAAAAAAAAAAAAAAAAGATATCTATGAGAAAAAAAAATTTTTTTTTTTAAATAAAAGGGAGAGAAAAGTAAGAACAAAGAACATCAACAAATATCCTTCCATGTAATTCTAATTTGAGCAGGAGTTCCAGTAAAGTATTAGTTTTTAGAAATATTTCTTGACTAAGATGTATTCATTGTCATATTTCTGAAGACACAAGTGTTGGCTTACCATAAACTACTGTGTAGTCTCAAAAAGAAAAAGAGCAACTGTAGTAAAAGCTAAACCAAAGTATTTTTAGTAACCTGATAGGCTGAACGTTGAAAGTTCATCTGCCAAACAAGAAGACAAGAACAATGAAAAGCAGATCATTTACAGTTCACTATTCCAATAACAGACAAGAACACGAAAAAAAGAAAAAAAGGACGTAGCTGAACTTTTTCTGTCTCAAACAATGTATTTTCTTTTCCTCAGCACTAATTGTCACCAATTCCAACAAAAACAAATATCTATGCTTCCTTTATCTAAAGCAGAGATACGATGTGGCTGTCGTAATGGTTAGCAGCTTGAAATAAAAAATCAGTAAGCCACTGCTAAATCTTAGCCAAATTCATTACATTCATTGTTTTGCAGCTATAAGTTAAATAGTAAAGTAGACTGAGCTCTTCAGCCTTGATTGGCAAAGAAAGTGAAATAAAACTGTGGTGTAATAGATACCAACTCGGAATGAGATAGTCAAAGAGCTGACTTTGAATTCCAGGTATTAATCCATCTCTTCTCTCTCCAGCTATGGGTTGAATAGCAGGACAGATTGGGTTCTATAGATTTGGTTGACAATTGGTCTATCAAAGAAAATAATGGCAGTCTACTACAGGAAAATCTGCCTCATCAATCATATCTCAAAAGTGACATGATCACCCAAACATGTATCACATAAGGCAATTAACTGACTGACTTGAATAGCAGGACAGATTGGGTTCTACAGCCTTGGTTGGCAACCTGTTTACCGTAGAAAGTAATTGCAACCTACTGCGGGAAAAACTAGCCAGACATAGATAAAAAAAGACATGATCGCCCAAGTATATACCACGTATGGCACTTAAATAACTAATTAAATATAAGGAGGGCAGTTACTACACTTTGATCCCAAATCAAGAATGAAAGAAAATCGTAATTCGAGTAGTACTAACAATGAATACCAAATGTTTCAAAAAAGGAAAGTGATAATAATTCGATTAGTAATAGGAATGAACTGAATAGCAGGACAAATTGGGTTCTATAGCCTTGGTTGGCAACCTGTTTACCACAGAAAGAAATGGCAACCTACTGCAGTAAAATCTTTTGCATAGTCAGTCATGTGTTGAAGGAGACATGATCGTTCAAGCATGTATTACATATGGCAATTAACTGACCTATTGAACTCAACTATTTGAGTCAAGTCACTTTTGTATTACTTCAACCAATGCTTTTATCTGCTGGTCCACGTGTCCTTGGGTTTCAATATCGGGCCACAGCAAAAGTGAACAAAACCTTGGAGACTTACTAAAAAGAATTAACTGAAACTGTTAAATTTGGTTAGAAATTCCAATGTATAACACTTGAAGAAGGCTGAAGCAGACAATGGCCGAAACGACAATAAAAACGAGGACAACAGTCCAAACAATCTAAATCGTATAAACAGTCACAATCCCTCATCTCAAATATACTGACAAAAAAAACTGCATTTTTTGTTATGATTTTATATATAATCTTCTCGAAAATAACTAAAGAAATATTGCTCAATGAGGTAGTATATATGTATATACAAATTTCAGATAAAAATGTATCTGCAAAGACAAATAAAAAAAAAACATAATAGAAAAATTTTATGCCAATGTATTTCATCTGTAAAAAATAATGCTAAGGAAAGTAGTTTCAAATTTAATTTGAAAAAGCTCATACACACACACACATTATATATATATATATATATATATATATATATATATATATAGAACATACTTCTAAATAAACAGAGGGAGATCATTAGTATGTGTTGTCATAAAGATAAGTATTAATTGTAATAACTATCCTGTTGTGTTGCTTCGTTTTGGTATAATTAGAAGATAACACAAACTTGAATTAATGATGTTTATTTTTGGTATTAAACTTTAGGTTTTTACATCAAGTTACAACCTTTAAATTTTGTGTGGATACAGGAGCAGAATAGCTAAATTCTCTTCACTGTGGGATGCTAGTAGTAAACGAGCCTATCCCTTCTGGACTCTAGTGGTCAACTGACTAGCATCTTCCTCTTTTCAAATCTCCTACACAAAACTACTGTCCTTCACTCCTACTCTTACTCCTACCAAAAGAAACAGTTCCTTATTTTGCCGCCCAATTTGAATTCTTGGCGTCAGTGTGTCTATCATTTTCTATTTTTAGAACATTCGCCATTTTATAAACCATAACAATCCTATTCCTCTAATTAGTCATCCTAAGGTTTTTTTTTTAAATTTAGCTAAGCAGTTATTTCCCCTACTACCTACCACTACCAACTCAACGGTCAAGCCACATACCTCCCACTACCAGAGAAGAAATTATTACTGAAATTTCATTAGCTTAACCCTATAAAAACCACTTCCTTTACTAGAACAAGCCTCTAATCTTAGAATTTTTCCTCATTCTTTGATTAAATGGGGCTGAGAATGCATGACATGTTGAAAATGACTATTTCCCCTCTAAATTTTATCTGAATTTACAGATATATATATATATATATATATATATATATATATATATATATATAATAAACTTTCAATATTCAAAAATATTGAATGAACATTTCGACATAAAATCCCTAAGAGAGATTTTACATCTCCTCAGCAATGGTACATATTCCAAAATGGAAATAAAATAAAAATAAGAATAAAATATATATATATATATATATATATATATATATATATATATATATATATATGTAAATTCAGATTACATTTGGGAAAATAGCTATTTCAACATGTCAGTTTGAGACATGCATTGTTAACCCCAGTCAACCAAGCTATATATAGACCTTCCTATCATTTTTGACATATGAGAGCAGTTCAGTTCTTAGAACCAACAGTGAGACTACCTGCACATGTCATTTGATTATTGTGATGAATATTTGTGCAAAACCAACCACACTTTTTGGAAAAGCTAAATATGGGATATTGGTACCCAGTATGCTACAAGGTCCCCAAAGACCCATCGCAGATTCTGAATTCAGAGTCGTTCTCTGAGATAAGTTTTCCACCGAAGACTATCAGATACAGTCTGTCCCGCTATTTACCCATAGCTGTAGGATAGAAGGGATAGATTCATGGGTGTTAGCAGGTAAGTGAATGTGAAGAAATCAACTGGAATTTCAACTCAACACTCAGGCATAAAGGATCAGTATTAAAATATGTTGTCTACATTATTCAATGAAACATTATATATATATATATATATATATATATATATATATATATATATAAAAGGCAAGATGCTTGTGTAACTGTCTGTATGTATGTATGTACTTTATACAAATCCACAATTTTCATCTGATTCTCACCAAACTTCACACAAATATTCTTTAGGCTTCTGATCAGTTCATGGGCTACTTATTTTTTCTGATTTTCCCACAATATCGGAAATTGATATCTAATCTTGTCTGATCAAGATCAGGATTTCAGCCCTTTTATCATGGTTTTTGCTGCAGAATTTGCTCTAACTTGGTAAAATTATAGTTTTTAGTCTCAAACACTGGTAGATCTTCTCAGATGACTCATTTTCCTCCATATTGAAAATTGATACCCTCAATATTCTATCAAATCTGATCAAAAACCGATATTCAGCCATCATTATGGCTTGTTTTCTCCAATTTTACTCCCGATGAGTACAATAAGTTTTTATGGACTTACTTAGGTTAGTTTATCCTTGGATGACTTATTTCACTCTGATATTGGAAATCGATATCCCGATATCCTATCAGGTCTGATCAAAATCAAGTTTTCAGCTCTTTTATTTTGGTTTTTGCTTCGGGTTTTGTTCTAAGTAGGTATAATTGTAATCTCTGCCATGATACCATTTACTCAGAGGACTTATTTAGCCTTTAAAATTCAGTTTGCGACAGAAAACTTATTTGACATCGATACTGGAAATCAAAATTTGACTTACATCCATTCATTTTAGTAAGTTCTATGGCTTCGGGATCAACCTTTCAACAACCTACGTTTTTTGTGCCAATGTCCAAAGAGTCTGAGCTCCAGGACCATGGATTAGTTTTAAAGCTTTCATTACACCCGAGCAACTATAGTATATCATTAAATTGTGATGATACTTAGTGCCAGAATTGCTGTTTTTTCAGTGCTTTCTTGGTAGAAAAGAATTTTTGGCAAGCATGTTTTTTGTCACAAAGTGCTTGATATTGAGATAGAGCGCTAATAAAATTAATAATACCTTCACAAAACTTCAAAGTCAGCACAACTCTGCTCAGTTAAGTGAGAAACTTCTATTTATTATATATACAGGGTGCCTGTAAAGTTTGTGTGTACTTTAAAAAATTTATAACTTCATTTGTATTTGTGATAGAAATAATATGTAAAAAATGTTATAAATCAACAAGATGGAGCTCCTTGTCACTTTGCTCTGCGTGTTAGACAATTTCTAAATCAGGAATTTCCTAACAGATGGATCAAAAGAGGTGGACCTTTTTATTGGCATCCACATTTTCCAGATTTGACTCCATTAAATTTTTTTATGGGGACATGTGAAAACAATTGTGTATGCAAACCAAACCTAGTTCATTAGAAGATTTGAAAGCTAAAATAACTAATGTGATTTCAGGCATTACTGTAAATCAATTGGCAAATGTTTTCCATGAACTGCAAAATCGTATTACTCTTTGTATTGCTAATGATGGAGGACATGTGGAAACTTAAATAAAATTTCAATAAAACGTTAAAATTTATAGATTTCCTTCTTTCTAATCCTTTTTACAATTATTACTATTACAAATAAAGTTATAAATTTTTTAAAGTGCAAACAAGCTTTATGAACACCCTGTGTGTGTGTGTGTGTGTGTATATATATATATATATATATATATATATATATATATATATATACACACACACACACACACACTACTGGCCATAATTATTAAGCCACCCCAGTGTTTTAATAAAATTATATATTTCATGTGTTGTGGTACAGAAAGCAATGGCAACCTACTGCGGGATAATCTTCTGCCCAGTCAGTCATGTCTCTTTCGAGACATGATCGCTCAAGCGTGTATCACGTATGGTACTTAACTGAATATAATAGTTGGAATAATGATTAGGCTTCTACTGGTCATAAAATAGGGGATCAATTTATTACTTCATAACAATAGGAAACCAATCCCCCACTAATTACTACATAATAATATAATACATTTCTTTCCCCTCTAGCTATGAGTCAAATAACAGGACAGATTGGGTTCTATAGCCTTGGTCGGCAACCAGTCTACCGCAGAAAGCAATGGCAACCTACTGCGGGATAATCTTCTGCCCAGTCAGTCATGTCTCTTTTGAGACAGGATCGCCCAAGCGTGTATCACGTATGGCACTTAACTAACTGACTGATTAATTGCAAATGAAAATAGAATCATACTTTTGTTAACACTGCCCAATAACATGTACACCAAATGAATTTATAAATATTTAATTTAAATTAAATTATATATTGCAGTTCATCAATGCAGTTCATCAATGAAAGAATGAAGAAAATTTAGGGTGATTCGGACGAATTCGTCTTTGCTTTCTTGCCTTGTAAAATTTTGCAAAGTAATAATAACAAAAGAACCATTTTATTTTCATTTAGAATTATCCATTTAGCAACAAATACTAGAAATAGTATGAAATACATCATTTCTTTAAAAAAAAATGGAGTGGCCTAATAATTATGGCCAGTAGTGTTTGTGTGTGTGTGTGTGTGTGTGTGTGTGTGTGTGTGTGTGTGTGTATTGTTTATTATAAATTATAGTTCAGGACATGTACAAATTTTTATACACACACACACACACACACACACACACAAACTCTAAGCTGGCTTACAAATATTTTAAATCTTAAGGAAGCATTGTTAAAAGAACTAGTATCAGAATGTTTTCTAAATTCTCATATGTTTACATCCAATATTTATTTCCCAGCATGCCTCATTCCAATGTCTTGTTAACTGGACCAATACAAATATGTGATGCAGCATTTTATCGTTACGCAAGTTCAACATATTCTGCATATTTCAGTGACTTTTTATGCTTGTTTGATTCTGTCAAGTATTATTGAAATAAAATTTCAACATTCAGTCTTTTTTTTCTTTTTTTCATATCTACTATGAACTTTTGGTGACCCTACACCATATAATTTGTCATTCAATTTATACAAGTACACACTGCAGCTATGTATATTTTTTTTATTTCTCTAATCGTCTGACCTTTTCTCGAAAAAATATTGATTAGCATTTGTTTCAAACACCAACACTTGCAACTCAATCAGAAGCAATTGCAAAAGGTTGAGTCGAAGTAAAATAATCAAAACGCACAACAATTGAGGCATCACCAACAACATTAGTGCTTGCCACATGAACTTTAATGAATTAAATTCACAGCCAAGAGAATTTCAGACAATTTTTTCCTTATTTTTTTTTAACTGAAAACTGCCACAGCAAGAGTTCTTAGAAAATTAGTTTTGTACTTCTAATTTTTTTGTGAATCCTTTCTATGTGCTCATGAAAGGCAAATTGAAATGATAATTATCGTTATCGCCTTTCGGATCTAAACTTATTTATAAATGGAACTTTGTATGTGTGTGTGTGTGTGTGTGTGTGTGTGTGTGTGTGTGTATCCGTTACCTATAGTCTCCGAAACGGCTGAACTGATTTTCTTGAAAATTTACACAGTTGTACTATAAGCATCTGCAAGTGTTCTTAGCTAGGTTTTGTATCGAGGTACCCCCAATAAATATCGAAAATCGATAATTGAAAAAATTCGGGTTAGAGAAGGAGTGGTCCGATTTTAATCAAATTTGACACACTCATAGAGAAAGACATAAGAAACGATATTCAGAAGTTTCAAGGTTGCAGTTCTTACAATAGTGCAGAAAATCGATAATATATATATATATATATATATATATATGTAAAAGGCAAGATGTTTGTGTGTGTGTCTGTTTATATGCCTGTATGTCTATATTTTTTTCAGCCCTTTTATTTTAATTTTTGCTTCAGGTTTGGCTCTAAGTAGGTATAATTGTAGTTCTTAGTCTCAGCCATGATACCATTTATTCAGAGGACTTATTTAGCCTTCAAAATTCAGCCTACGGCGAAAAAAACTTATTTATTACCGATACCAGGAAATCAAAATTTGACTTACATCCATTCATTTTTCTTTCAGTCTACGGTTTCGCTTTAACTTGAAACAACTATTGCTTTTTAGTCTTTCGTGCCAACGTCCAAAGAGTCTGAGCTCCAGGACCATGGATTAGTTTTAAAGCTTTCATTACACCCGAGCAATGCCGGGCTATACTGCTAGTCTATAATGAAAGACAGTTGAATGCCAGACATCTCTTACAGAAAGAAAAGTCACGAAAAGAAACAAACAAGTAACACTTTATTCCATAAAAATGGAATTATTTTTCTCCAATAGTAATATCAACTGCTCAGTCATTTAAACTATTTATATTCAGACTTCGATCCTTTGTTGTCACAACATTTCAGACATTGGAATGCTGAACTGAACCCTTCATTTCAACTTCAAGAGTACACTGTTCACATTCCACTGCTCATATCTAGGGATATGATTTAGTTTTTATTTAGTACTGTTCAGTTATTGCCCACACATTTTCACCGAGTGCAAGTACATACTGTCACACTCAGGGAAACTATCACTATATCATCAAATTTCATAAATCAACACTTTAATTCACTAGGTCATTGTCCCATAGAACAATTTGCTGTACTGAACATGGAGCCTTAAACCTAAACTGCCTGCTGATTAGAATGCAACTGCAGTCATGTTTTGACTTCTGCTAATGCAGTTGAAGACTTGCTATCATTTGTTGCTTTATTGACAGCTCCCATATTGTATTTAGTGTTCCCTTGCTTTTCATGTTTAATGTGTTCAGACACCACCTCCTGTGAAATGCGTAAAACCAAAGTACGGATGCAACATTTATTTTCTTGTTTAGGAATATTTTAAGCCCATATAAACCCTCCCCATACTAATATTAACCCAACCGCTATTTGTATTACCCTTCCTCATATTCTTATATAGTATTTTGTGTATAAAAACTTTTGTATTTATGAAAATATATAGTAAAATATTGGTTTACAATACAATAGTAACTGTTGCACATGACCCTGCACACCCGTAAAGTACTGTATGCATGTATTGCACAAGTGTTAAAAAAACAAACTATGTCACCTTACGTATTTGACTAGTGTGCGTTGTGGTGCAGAAGATATTGATTCAGAACGACAAATCAGGTTGCCGAGTTTGAATTCCAGTTGTATTCCTTGCATTCACTTATGTGCAAATACCCTTGAGAAAGGTATTAACCTGTTTCTTCCCTCCAGTTATGGGTTAAATAATACAACATATTACTGATCCTTTCAAAACTTCTCATTCAGAAATTCATACAGAAATTAAATGTTCAGTTATTGAATGCCAAATGTTTCCTGTATAGAATTTATTACCACTGTATCAAGTGAATATCTTACTCGTATTATTTTGCTTCAACTCTTTATCTATTAAATCGTTCAATCATGACAGTACTGCAACCATGGCAACAGGTTTTATCTCTCCTGCAAGCACTTTTTAATAGTCTGTGATTTCATGTTTGCTATTGTAAATTTGCACCTCAAATTGCACTTTACAGGATTTTCCACACAATCAATAAGAGAGGACTGGATTGCTATATGATGTCTGTCCTTCAATATTTCAGTGAATGCTGGACATTATCATCAAAGATGAAGGAAAAACTTGAAGCAACTGAAATGTGGTTCTAGAAAAGACTACTGTGTATATCATGGAATCAAGCGTGCGAGCAATGATGAGGTCTTGGATAGGATGGAAATGAAAAGGAAATTAATACTGAGCATCAGGAAGAGACAGCTGAAGTTCCTGGGGCATGCAATGAAGAAGGAGGGTTTGGAGAACCTAATACTAACAGGCCAGATAGAGGGGGAAAAGAGACAGGGGAAAGCAATGGATAACATATTTGAAGGACCTAATCAGGTGGATGATGGAATGAGGGTTGCAAGGTGTAACAGGAGAAGGCGTGCTAAGAGCCACCAGGGATAGGGAGACGTGGAAAGCCATGAGCGCCTACATCCTGAGAGTACAGGGCACATAGAAGAAGAAGAAGCTTCTGTAGGTCAACTGCTGATGTGTTAACAGTTATTGTTAAAGGAGTCTATCAAGCTTTAGATAAGAATGGTGAATTTATGACTTGCTTTGGACGCATCGCAAAGGCATTTGACAGGGTTTACCATGTTGATTTTCACAAGTTGAAATGTTATGCTATTTCTGGACACATTTTTTATCAGATTCAAGGTTTGTTATTGTTCTGGCAAAACTTTCTCACCCAGTTGTTGTGGCCTGTTTGGGCCAGAAAGAAAGACACGGAATCAAGAAACTAGGTTCAGTGTATTAGGATAACAGAACAATATATATAATAATAAGTATTAGTAAATGTCAAATAGAAGTGTAAATCTGAAAGGTATAGTTACACTGCATCTTGACTGTCTCTAGACTGTCTCACAGTTGCATCATGCAGGTTATTATTTACTGACAGAGGAAGAGTTCATTCCTATAGACAGGGCACCATAACTTACTGAATTGAGTAATGCAAGACATCTTGAATGGCCACTCTTCTAGATCTCTTTGCATTAATGCTGGTGTGCCTCAGGGCTCTGTCTTTGGAACTGTTTGGTTTCTAATTTTCATTAACGACTTCACCAGTTCGCAACTCAGTATCTTTACAGATACCAACTGCTTGTTCTTGTTTTAATAGAGAGGTTCCATAAGATCAAATTAATAGCTGATATCAACAATGGCTTTTAATGTATTGTTAACTGGGACAAAAAATGGCTTGTTAATCCTTGTGTCAGTGGCTTCATCATTTTGCTTGGGGTGAAATGATTTAAAGTTTAAAAAAACAAAAAAAGCTTATCATTGTCAATCCCATGACTAATTGTGGTCATAGGGTCACTGTTGAACCAGTGAGAACCTAACCAGTTCTTTCTACTGACTAGGTTGAAAGCTGAAGCAGTATTCATTTATGAGCAGTATGTCTTGGGCTCCATAAATCTAAACTAGCCTATTCCTCTCCAGCTCACCACAAATGATGCTTTTGCCTTTGATTCAATCAGGTGAACCCTCCGTCTTGGCTGTTGTTGGTTTCCGTCTAGGAAGCTCTCCACCCAGTAATGCAGTGTCAACACTGCATACATAACTATGGAGTTTAACCAAAGATGATAGCACCTTTTTTTTCTCTCTTTTCTCTCTGGTCTGACATTACACTCAACATGAAATCAATTGGAGTAGATAGACTAAACTATCGCCCGATTCACACTACACCCACATCTATTTAACAGGTGTAGAGGCTCATCCCTTGTTCCCTGTTTAGGATATGGTTTCCGGTTTTCTCTTTTCCAATCTTCTTACTCTCATGTAGCCCCCTGCGCATCAGTGGTGTTACTGCCTTGCTTGGGGTGATATGATTAATAAAAAAAATCATCAAGTGGGTACTGACATTCAATAAGATCACACAACTTCATACCAGGAAAGCTGCAGGAAATGTTCCTAATGAAAATAAGCCAAACAAGAAAAAAATTACTAAGTAAAATAGAAAAGGAAAAAGCGTCAGCACATAAGCCACCAAAGAGATCATACAATGTTGGAATATAAACCTCAAGCATAACAGTATACTGGGTGATTAGCGGATCCAAAGTTTCCTTCATAGATGAAGAATTAGCCTACAGATGACTTGAAAAAATACACAAAATAAAAAAATGACATGAAAGTAATAAAGATACAGGCAATTCTTCTTCTATGTGCCTTGTTCCCTTCAGGACGTAGGCGATCATGGCCTTCCACTTTTCCCTATCCCTGGTGGCTCTGAGCACGCCTTCTCCTGTTACAAATCCTTGCTCCGTCATCCACCTGATTAGGTCCTTCAAATATGTTATTCGTTACTTTCCCCTGTCTCTTTTTCCCTTTATCTAGCCTGTTAGTATCAGATTCTCCAAGCCTTCCTTCCTCATTGCATGTCCAAGGAACTTCAGCTGTCTCTTCCCGATGCTCAGTATTAATTTCCTTTTTGTTTCCATCGTTTCCAAGACCTCATCATTGCTCACATGCTCAATCCATGATATTCGCAGCATCCTTCTGTAGAACCACATTTCAGTTGCTTCAAGTTTTTCCTTCATCTTTGATGGTATTGTCCAGCATTCACTGCCATATTGAAGGACGGACAGCACATAGCAATCCAGTATTTTCTTTCTTACTCTTCCCAAATAAACAATAACTAACTACGAAACTTAACGTATAGCCATGACTGCTTTTCAGGCTTCCACCAACTATAGACAAATATAGTGGCTCAATCTCTCTTTTTTTTTTTTCAGTTATCTTAAAATTTAAATATTTAATTGTTCCTTCCTCACCCAGACACAAATCCCAATGCGGAATGCTCAAGCACCAGACGAAAGAAGGATTTTAAATCCCATGATCATCCTGATTCCAAAAAAAGGATATGTCTATGTGGAGCAGTATAGCCAGAGTTAGGAGTTTCCCATACACAGATGGACAAACAGATTTGTTGTTTATTTAGATACTAGCAGTATAGCCCGGTGTTGCTCAGGTGTAATGAAAGATTTAAAACTAATCCATGGTCCTGGAGTTCAGACTCAGCCTAAAGTATATTTGTGTGAAGTTTGGTGAGAATTGGATAAAAATTGTGAATTTGTATAAAGGACATACAGACAGATAAACAGACACACACACAAACATCTTGCCTTTTATATATATATATATATATATATATATATAAAAATAATCGATTTTCTGCACCATTG